>PVHY01013443.1:0-41491 GCA_004024945.1 Uropsilus gracilis | reverse complement strand
GAGGGAGGGAGGGAGGGAGGGAGGGAGGGAGGGAGGGAAGGAAGGAAGGAAGGAAGGAAGGAAAGGAAGGAAAGGAAGGAAGGAGAGAGAGAAAGAAAAGGAAAAAAATGGGACAAATGTTAATGTCACTTATTTTCATCTTCCATTATGAACCGAAACAGGCTTCACAGCTCAGTGCTGTTGTGTGTGGAAAGCGCTTCTCAGGTTGCTTCTGTTGCAAGGACAAAACTCTAACTCAAATCCCACAAGCTGAGAAAAGGACCTTCTTGGGGCTGTCTACACGGCCTCCTCAGAGACCCCTGGAATGTCCTGACTGCAGCATTTCCAGACATGGGCGGGCAGTGATGAGGTTCCACTTCAGCATCCCTTCTCTGAGCTCTGCCTGGCACCGACCTCTCACCCTCTCACTGCCCAGCTCCCCCAGACCGGAGGTGGCAGGCTTCTTGGGGGGTGCCCAACTAAGAAACATGGAACCCTGGCAACGGTGGTGCCCCCGGATGTTCAAGAAAACGCTCTGTGAACTTGATGGAGACACCGCCTGCTATGTATCACAACAGTAACACGCAGTCCCTCTGCCCTTGGGGTCTCCAGCAAGAAACCGGCATCGCTCCCCGTGCTCGAGCTCCCCAAGAGGAAGGACACCCACACACTGGCTCCACCTCGGAGGCGCTCCTCAGTCTGGACTCCTCCGGCCTGGAAACCTTGCTGGGCCAAAGAGCCTGGGGCTGAGAGTCGCTGAACTGGTTCTGCTCTATTGCAGCATGTCTGCAGTATTCTCTTCAGTGTTGCCCATTGTCAGATGTGGGGCTTTGGCTGAAATAAAGAGCACGGTTTTCAAGAGCGATTTATAAAAGCCAGCCACAAGCCATCCCTGAAGTCTCTCCGCCAAGGATTTCCCAGACAACGATGCTCATGGAGTATATGTTCATTGACACCGAAGTCACTGCCGTGACACCGTTAAGTAAATCAAAAAAGAGGGATGTGTGTGGTCTAGCCTCACGCTGGTTGGAAGGTGCATGCTTGTTTATATCTGTGAAGAGTCTTTATCATGGCTGTCTCGAGCTGTGGCACCTGGGGACTTTAATCCCCATTTATTTTGCCTTTCAGTTTCATTGAGATGTAATTGGCATCCAGCTCTGTGCAAGATGAGGCCCAGAGCTCCATGACTTGGCTCACACATGGCGAGATGGTCACCCGGTAGATGTCGTTCATTGTCCCATAGAGACACAAAAAGAAAAGGCTTTTCTCCCCTTTGGTGAGAGTTTTGAGGCCCTCCTGTTCTGGCACCTCTCAGATATGCCACACAGCAATGTGACTATGCTGTCATGTTGTCCATGACTTTCCAGGATTTACCTTGCGACTGGAAGTTTATACCATCCGATCACCTTCACCCATTCCCCCCGTGCCCCAAACATCTCCTCCGGTAGCCACAAATCTCCTCCGGTAGCCACACATCTGGTCTCTTTCCATGAGTTTGGGTTGGTTTTTTTCTCTAAGATTCTATGTTTTTTCCTTAAGATTCTGTGGTACTGTGTTTCGTGACTCGCTTTTTATGGAGCGTGATTTACTTTAACAAATAGACAAAAAAAGACAATCATGGAATTTATATTTTCTAAAATTTGATTTTTTTAAATTAAAAATAAAGGATTTCAAAGCAAGTCTCCACACTGGTGATGGAGATGTTGGAGAAGGAGGAAGAGCTGGGATTAGGGTGGGTTCAGAGGCAGGTGAGGTCCAAGGGGTAAGGAGGGGCCTCCAGCTGTGGGCACCGGTGCCTCTTGCTATAGCCGCACCCCGGCTCTGTGTGGGGGCAAGAAACCCCAAGGACACAAGCTAGGAGGTCGTGCTCCAATTGTTGTTCAGGCTGCCGCCCTAGACACCGACGCACGTGTGTTTCCCAAAGTCTCAGTTCAGGAAAGATAAACCCAAAGCTTTGGCCTTTCTCCGCCACTTTATCTTCCATCACCGTGTGGAGATCAAGATGGATCTTGTCAGTTCTTTACCAGTCATCGAGGGACTCCTGGTTCTCTCGTTTTCAATTTGAAATTTCTTTTCATCTCTCCACTCTCCCACTCTCATATATATGAGATTAATATAGATTAATTGGATTAATATAGATTAATCTATAAGTAATTATAGTAAGTATATAATTATATAACTATAAAGTATATAACTATAATTACTTATAGATTAATCTAATACATATGAGATTAAGATGATGGTTCATGGTGATAAGGTGGTGGGAGAACCCTGGTGTAGACAACGATGTAAAATATAGTGTGTGTGTGTATATATATATATATATATATATGTATATTTATATTGCTCTGTGCTTCAGTTCTGCTGACAGTTAGTTTTGAATTTTCCTTGTCCTTTCATCTGTTTTCTTTATATCCGCATACAAGTGAGACCCACTCTCCACTTTTACTCGACCCCAAACACTCTCACTGTCAACTTACAACTATTTTTCAAATTGTTGAAACTACCGTCATCACAAGTTGGACAATGCGTTGGGTTCATCATTACATCTTCCGTAGACGTTTATGACATGTATGCAGTAGGCATCCCACCGTGAGAAAGATAAAGACACAATGAGAATTAGCTTTCATCCTTCCAAAAGGCTCCACTCTGGTTTATAGTAATTCCCAAGGTAGGGAAATACACCTTCTGGGCAGCAAATATAACCGCTTTGACAGTTTCCTGCCTCTCGCTGTACAGGAAGCTGAAAACACCCCTGACATGACACCCTACAGATGTAGAATGCTCTCTCTGTGGGCGCTGAGCTCAGACCTTTGCTCTCTGCCTAGGCTGCAGCTCTAGGTTAGCAGGTAAGAAACCTTCACAACAGCTTATGACGAGAGAGACCGCATCGCAGTCTTCCAGCAAAGGCTCTTCCGTGGTATGGGAGTCACTGCGATGCTAAACGAGGGAGGAAAAGGTGAATTATAGTTCCACACGCTGGGGGCAAAGAAGCACATACGTCACCTGATGAAAAATGGTTTGAAAATGGTCACATTTTCAGTAAAGTTATATTTTTTTGTGAACTTCCGATCTCGAGCGCATTCGTGCCTGGGGGAGGCCGAGCAGGAAGTTTCAGGTACCAGCAGGTTGTGCCAACAGAGCCACCCAGGGAGTAAAGCTGCCAACACATCCTGGTCCCAAGTGCGCCAGGAGGCTTTTTTGTATTTGTGGAGATAGACACCCCCATTCTCTCGCCCCCACCCCTGGCCCTCCCTCCGACTGACCAACGCAGCCCAAAAGGGCCATAACACTTAACCAGTCCAGCTGCTGGCAGAGAGGGGAACCAAGCGTCTGCCCAAGCGGCAT
The DNA here is from genome assembly GCA_004024945.1 of Uropsilus gracilis. NCBI lineage: Eukaryota > Metazoa > Chordata > Mammalia > Eulipotyphla > Talpidae > Uropsilus > Uropsilus gracilis. The sequence goes on along the minus strand of PVHY01013443.1, from coordinate 38,164 downwards.
TTTCATCTCCCTTTCACCCTGACACTGTCGTGAGCAGCAGCACAGCTTGCCAGCCCAGGTGGTCATGGGTTCGAGGGGGACCTGGTTCTTCCACGTGGCTGGTGGTGATTCTGCGGTCTCCATCTGTCCTGGGACGGGGCTGGATTAGAAAAATGCCCGTTTTTCTTGTGTTGATGTAGAAACTCTTTTCTCCCAAAGATGCTGTTTTTGCAGCTGTTTGAGATGTGTGTATTTCTGTGCTATAGAGCTTACAGGGAAGGGAAGAATGTTCATATTCAAGTTTTCTTAGCCTGTCTTGAGAGAGTTTTTGTTGTTTTTGTTGTTGTTGTTGTTTTTGTTGCAGAATTTGGTGTTAATCAACTAATTAAATAAATCAAATGAGGTAGGTGATGGGTCCAGGAACAGAGACAGGAAGCCATCCTGCGAGGGGAAACTGAGGCAGTTAACACACCCCAGAGGGAAGGCGAGCAGAGAAGATGATTGTAACTCTTAGGCCTCAGGGCATCAAATCCTGGATTCAGGAGACAACAGTGGCCCTGGAAAATGAGTCCTGACTGAGGATTATGGGAGCAAGAAAGCCATTGACGGTCATGGGTAGTGGGACCGTAGTGCAGTAGAAGCTGTGTGTGTGCGGCGTCTCCTTTGTCCAGTCCTCTGTGGATGCACGCTTGGGTTGTTCTCCATGCGTTGGCTGTTATGAACGATGCTGTAGTGAACACGGGGGTGCGGACACCCTTTAGATGCACACCTAGAAGTGGGATTGCTGTATGTATTTCTGCACCCAGCGCCAGTATTGGGATGGGGTGTTATTTTCCATATGAACAAGCAGTTCTCCAACACCACCTGTCCTATCAGTCAGTTCTGTCTGACATTATCTTCCTGGACCTTCCAGACTTTCTTCACTTCAGATGCCAGCCTGTGTGGATGATGGGGTATGCGTATGGCAGGCAGGGAGCAGGAACTGAAAGTTCCAACCCTCCTCTACTGGCCATAAGCCCCATCCATCCAGGTGTCCTAAATTTACTTCATGAAAATGACAGAAATACATCTGTTGCTCTCATGACTGATGAAACATCAAGGGTTTTAGTGTCTTTGCAGAAGTGGGGAACAAAGACCAACTCTGCAGTTCCTATTGCAAAGCACAATATCACGGCTGCATCAGATGATAATTCAGACTTTAACTTGTTGAGAAAACTCCATATTGCTTTCCATAATGGTTGTACCAATTTATATTCCTACCAAGAATGAACAAAAGCTCCCTTTTCTCCATACCTCATTCCTCTGGTCTTGGTAGGCTATCATCAATAGCTATTACAGTAATTATTATATCAATACTAATATCATTGACAATAATATCAATACCATTAATTGCATAATTAATAATGACCATTAATAAATAACAATCATTAATTATCATCGATATTATTACTGACTATTGACATCATCAATAATATTGATATTACTAATAGCCTACTAAGATCTTGGTAGGCGATTAATAATAGCTATTAATATTAACCTACTAAGGTATTAGAATGGCTATCAGTAATAGCCAATAGGTGTGAGGGGATATCTCATTGTGGTTTTGATTTGCATTTTTTTGACAGTGTGTTGAGGATTTTTATATTATTATTAAATATTTTATTTATATATAAATTTCACATCTTTGTATTCCCCGGGAATCATATTTGTTGGCCATTTGTATGTCTTTTTGGAGAAATGTCTCTCCAAGTCCTCTACCCATCTTTACTCTTGTTGTTTTCTTCTATCCGTTCCCTATACATTTTAGATAAATGATTTACAGATATTTTTCTCTCATTCTACAGGTTGCCTTTGCATTTTGCTGACTTAATTTTGCAGTGCAGAAGTTTATAGGTTTAATATCATCCTATTTATGCTTTATTTTGTTGCTTGCCTTTGCCTCTCTTGGTGCTGAAATCTTGGGCAAGAAATCTTTGCCCCTGCTGAAGTCAAGGGACTTTTCTTGTATGTTTCTGTCTGTTGAATAATTCATCTGTGTTATTTTAATGATCTAGTTGACTTTATTAAACAACCCACGAATTGGGCATTTTACCTAGCAGGTAGGAAAGTGCTGCAAGAAGGTGTATGAAATGGAAGGTTTATGAAGTCAGAAAGAGGGTGAGACGTGCCATTAGCAAAAACAAAGAAGGCTTGCTACTGGCAAAGCCACTTTCCATTTTCCATTAAGGGAAGGAAGCTTATCTGATCATGCAGATTTACCTAAGGCTGACTGAGGAACTGTAGATTGGTTAGGGTAGATCTCCACTTTGGAAGAGGCTGACTCTGCAATTAGGTTAGGTTTAAAGCTCGGTAACCATTCTGGGTCTTTTTTTAAGCATAGTTCTATAGTTTTATGTGTTGTATTTAGGTCTGTAATTCATTTCAAGCTAATGTTCGTGGGTGGTGTAAGCTAGGGTTTCCGTTCACTCTGTTGCGTGTAACTGTGCACCAACACCACTTACTTTATTCTGAATGATCTATTTGATGTTGAAGGTGAGGAATGAGGTCCACTACTAGTACTCTATTATTGTTTATTTCTCTTTTCATATATTGGTATTTGTTAGTATATTTTGATGCTCCAGTGTCATCATTTTATCTTCTTGGTTTTTTCTTAAATTAATTAAATTTCCTTAATAATTATGTGGCTGAGGTGACACTGATTTACAACATGATTTATGTTCTACATGTCTAGGATCACACCTCTAACAATGAATGTTAGCATACCATACCTAGTACCACAGCACCAATAATCCTCCATTAAAGTCCATTAGCACTTTATCTTTTTATTCCACTTTGTTTCTCTTTGTGGAACTCATCCATCAATACCTGGATTGATAATTCTTATCATCTTGTTTTTGTGCTTATTGTGTCTCCATGATTCAAAATGTAAGCCCCTTGGGAGTATTTTATTCACTGGGTAAGTTACTCATATTTTTGTTACTATGTTTGAATTAATGTATCTCTTGGAAGGCACACAGGGTAATTTAAGTTGATCAGGCACTGAAAGATAAGAATCTTTATGGGCAGTTGCCGATGGTTTGATTTAAATTAGTATGCTGAGTGACAGTATATATAGTCCTTGAAAATTTGCAAGTAGTGCATTCATGTAATATAGAGTAAAACTTCCTATAAGGGAGGACACTTTATAATAATTAAAGTTTGTAATGAGATTTGCAGTTTATAGTGTTCTCACAAGTAGCCTCTCATTCAAATATTACAAGAAACCTGTGGCCAGTTCTACTGTCACCCTTATTTTATAAAGAAATCAAAAAATCAGAGGGATTAAATGTTTATCCTTGGTACAGAAGTGCAGAGATGGTATTTTACCTAAAGTCCTTTGGGAACAAATCAGATAAACCTTTAAATACATAAAAGTGTTTGGCATAAAGCAAACATATCCATCCTCCTTCACTGTCTTTTCTAAACATCAAAGCATCAGCCTCAATACCAGTCTGATGTGGCAACGTGGAGAGACTAGGGTATCTCTTTGTGACCATAGCAGATCAAGTGTTCTAGGTTTGGTGGTTTCTCCCACTTTTTATCAGATCAACAAGAGTATCCTTTCCCTTGACCTTTTGTGAAAGCAATTTGCTCATTGTGGTCCTAGAAGCAACCAGAGCTTGGCATTCATTAGTTTTAGAATGGCTTCTTTGAGTGTGTGTGTGTGTGAGAGAGAGAGAGAGAGAGAGAGCGAGAGAAGGAGAACAAGAAGGAATTTTACAGTGTTTTAGACTCATTGGAATGGAAAATTATTTTGTATTTGCTGGCAGAGTTTACAACCTGGAAAATTTACCCTTGACAACACCAAGTTCCTTTCATTTCTTTCCATCTGCTGGCTCTAAGTAATAGATATCACCACTGATAGTGTTGCTGATCAGAGATATTAGCTATGGACCCTTCCTGAATGAAGAAAGGATGACATGTGTTGACTGGGGTAGACTGTGTACTTTGGAATGAAGAGAAAAATCAGTGGGATGAGTAGGGGCCAGCTGAAAAGCGAATCAAAGGCTGACTTCATAGGAGGGCTGACTTGGAGAAATCATTGTCAAGTGATTATCTCTGCTCTCCTTTTCTTTTCTTTTCTTTTTTTTTTTTTTTTTTGTGTGTGTGTGAGACTAGGTCTTGTTATGTTGCTCAGGGAACTGCAGACTCTCATTGCCCAGGGTAGCCCAGACTCAAGTGATCCCCAGCCTCAGCCTCCCAGGTAGCTGGTATTACAGGTGCGTGCCACCACACCCAGCTATTTTTTTGAGACTAGGTTGTGCTACGTTGCCCCGGGCAGGTCTCTAACCCACAGACACAAGCGATTCCCAGTCTCAGTCTTCCGCCCTAAGATAGGATCAAAGATGCATGCCACTACACCCAGCTTGCTCTCCTTTTCTTATAACAAATAATCGATTAAGGAACCATCTCGCAGCTATCCCAGTCTGGGTAGGCTCATCATTGGTTCTGGCAGTTCAAGAAGAGTGTCAGAGCCCCAGTGGATTTTACATGCTTTCATGCGCTCAGGAAACCAGGTATACCAGCACTCCGGGCAGGGAAGGTGGCCGGCAGGGAGGCTAGCTAGACAGCAGTGGGGCTGGGAGGCAGACTAGCTCCCCAACCCACCTCCCCCTCATTGGAATCTTCACACTCTTTCTCCGGGTTCTCCCTGAGTGCCTTTTGCATTTTCTTCACACTCATTTTCCGTGTTCTGCATGTTCTCCCCTGCTGTTCGGTTCCAGGATGAAGCCAACCCCCCTCCCTCCCCATTTAGGCCCAGATGAGCCCACTCTCACACTCGCACACCCACTGGGCCAGGAATGTGCAATCATGGGGAGGGTGCCATATCACAGATGCTGGTCATAGGAGCTCATGGTGGGAAAAGCCTGACCAACTATGTCTGCTGCAGAACCCCACAATGAACGAATACAAGGACAGCTCTTCATCGTGTAAATGAGAATTTTCACTCTATCTTCCAAGAATGACATAGTGTTAACCAGACCGAATACCATAGCTTTAATGCCAAAGAGGCTGAATTGCTTACAAAACATTTTGATTCAGTTATTTAAGGCCAACATTGGGTTTTTCATTTTAGCTGTCACTACAATGGGACACATTCTTTTCTGAGCATGAAAGTACTTGAATGATGAAACTATCTTCTTATTGAAGGTGGAGGCCATTATAGGACAGTAAAGTAGTTAAGAGCTTTCAAGTTAAGCTGGTGGGTTCATTCCCAACTCCACAACTTCCTAGCGGTGTGACTTGAGGCCAAATGCTTCATCTCTTTGAGCCTCAGTTTCCTCATTTGTATAAATGTGGGTAATAACACCCACCTTACAGGTTTGTTGTAAGGATTAAGCCAAATGATAGATGTTGAGCCCTTAATACAGTACTTCAGATGTAGCAGTCACCTAATAAAAGGCAGTTACTACTATTACACTACAATTATCTGTAAGTTTAAAACTGCTCAGGTGATTTTCTGTATTTTTATCACTTAATGTTCTATCCATTTAAAATTAGATAAAAAATATAAACACTACTTTTTATTAAACCCTCCCAAACCTTTTTATTCTTTCTTAAGTAGAGTTATTCAAATTCTAGTTTCTGCATAATAAATTCTCAGAACAACCCGGTTTTCTGTGTTGACACCCACAAGAAATAACCAAATGTGAATTGTTTTAAAAACATATTTCAGCACACGGTTGAGGGACTTCTTCACTGATTTATTGCTGTATGACCTAGTTGCCAGATTTTGCTGACATAAAATAACAACATTTTATTATTTCTAACGATTGGAATTTGAACAGGGCACAAAGGATCAGTTTGCCTTTGTTCAAATTCTTGTGGTTGTTTAGGTTCCAAATCAAGGTTCTCCAACACATCCCTTTGTTATCTTTTTTTTTTTTACTAAAAACCCTTTTTGACAGCTTTTCCTAAACCAAAGAAAAAACTTTAACTCTTTAAATGCTACAAAATGACCAGAGCCCTTATCAACCCTTAAACTTCCAGACACTAGTTACCTTTGTCATTCAGATGCCTGCTGCTTGCCCTCTCTCTCAAGCCAAAAAATAAAAACTTTAAACTTGGATTCTTTGCCACCTGTAGCCACCTTGCCATGTAATTCCCAAGCCAGATGAAACTCTTAAAGTGATCAAACAACTTACTCCTAAACAAGAAGGTGATTAGCTAAACATATGCAAGATAAGCATATAAAACCCCCAGTTACCCTGTTACACGTGCTGCAAAAATAAACATTAAAAAAAAACAAAAACCACAGTGTCCAAAACTGTCCTTTAGACTTTGGTCACCCCACCATGTGTCCAATCAATCCGAGTCCAGCAGCACACGTTGAAAAGCAGGGCATTCTTCTTTTCCTCCATTGGTGTGTTTGGACCAAACATGTGGTCCAAGACATGATGTGTTCTTCTTCTTCCAGCGTCTTCTCAATTTTAGGCAGTAGAGAAGCTCCAAGATACAGGAACCAACATACAGTTCATCTCTCAGGCCTCGCTCATGGCCTCTCCTAAAAGCATCTGAGTCAAGCTAGATAAGACAAACTCCAGCATGGAGTTCAGATCTCCAAGCTCTTTAGACGCCTTCAGCACACACAGCTGATGCATGCTAAGGTCAGGAGTCCACCAGCTCGCGCAAAGGCCACAGACTCCAGGCCACCTCTGTCATTATGGCCAGGCCCATGTCCTCCTCCAAATATGACTGAATTCCTTTCTTTCAAGTTCTTTCTATAGCGTTCCTTCTTGTTTCCCCCAACCCCTCCTGGGAGGGAGACTTGTCTTACAAAAGCCTTGTTTTCCTTCCTCCTCCCCTTCTATCCTTCTGAAAGGAAACTATGAATTCTATTCTTAAAATGTACAATCCTAAAGCCACAGGGATGTTAACTTCTTTCTCTTAGCTGTTACCCGTGCATGGCATCAGCTGTGTTGATGGCAGGTACCTCCAACACCTTCTCCACATAGCCACTCCAGCAGGGTAGCGGCACCTCTTACAAGGCAGCTCATGAGGAAAAAATAGTTCCCCGTTCACTGTGAAGATTAGCAGACATTGCCTGAGAAGAAACATCATGGATGGGGCTGTCTTTGAAAACGACTTATTCTAGGACTCCCACCTCCGCACAGCCTGTGTGCATCTAGTCCTCTGCCTGACGTTAGAATAAACTTCTCTCTAAAGGCCACCACTTTCTAAAAATTAAATAATGTATTTATATATAAATTTCACATCTTTGTGATCTCTGGGGTTCACCCCCCACCCTCCCTGACTGTTCCCACCCTGTCCTAGTCCCCCGCTCCCGAGTTGTGTACTTTAATTTGGTTCTTAGCTTGTTTTGACTTTTCTTCATGACTTTTTGTTTATCTTTCCTATGTCCCATATAATAGTGAAATCACTTGGTTTCTTTTTCTTCTTGACTTGTTTCTGCTAATATGATTTCTTCTAAGTCCATCCATGTTGTCATAAAATCATCCCATTTGTCGTTTTTAGTTGATGAGTCATATTCCATTGTGTATATAGACCACATCTTTTTCATCCAGTCAGCTGTTTTGGGACATTTCAGTTGCTTCCATGTCTTTGCAGTTATAAATAGTGCTGCAATAAACATCCGAACGCAGGTGGCCCTTTGTACAAGCATTGAGGTCTCCTTTGGGTAGATTTCCAGAAGGGCAATTGCTGGGTTAAATGGTATTTCCCATTTTCATTAATTTGAGGATCCTCCACAGAGATTTCCATAGAGGTTGGACCAGTTTATATTCCCACCAGCAGTGTAAGAATGTTCCCTTCTCTCTACATCCTCGCCAGCACTTGTTGCCTGTTTTTTTGAATGTGGGCCATTCTTACTAGTGTGAGGTGGTATCTCATTGTGGTTTTGATTTGCATTTCCCTGATTATTAGTGACATTGAACATTTTTTCATGTGCCTGTTGGCCATTTGTATTTCCTCTTTGGAGAAGTGTCTTTTTAATTCTTCTCCCCATTTTTTGACTGGGTTTTTTACTTTGTTTTTGTTAAGTTGTATGAGTTCTTGTGTATCTTTGTTTCTTTGTTTTGTTTTGTTTTGTTTGAGACTGGCTCTCACTATTTTTGCCCATGGAACCACAGGCTCACATTGCCCAGGGTACCACGGACTCAAGCAATCCCCAGCCTCAACTTCCCAGGTAGCTGGGATTACAAGAGACGCTACCATGCCCAGCTGTTTTTTGGGACTAGGTTTCACTGTGTTGCCTCGAGCGGGACTCAAACCGTGATCTCTAGCCCCAGCCGCATCATAGGCTGAAGCTTACAGGCACGAGCCACCATGCCTGACTTCTTTGTGTATCTTTGTTATCAGACCCTTATCACTTGTATGGAGGGCAAGAATTCTTTCCCACTTGGTTGGATTTCTTTTTGTTTTCTCTGTTGTCTCTTTTGCTTACAGAAGCTTTTTAGTTTGATGTAGTCCCAGCTGTTCATGTTTTCCTTCATTTTTTCACCTGCTATAGATGTATTCAGAGATGAGTTTTGGGATTATAACTCATGGGGGGTTTTGCCCACATTTTCCTGTATGTATATTATGGTTTCTGGTCTTACATACAAGTCTTTTATCCATTTTGAGTTGGATTTTAGTACATGGTGTGAGGGAGTTGTCTTGGTCCATTTTTTGGCATGTCTTGGACCAATTTTCTCAGCACCATTTAGAGAAGAGGCTCTCCTTGTTCCAGTGTAAGTTTTTCATTCGAAAGGCCACCACTTTAAAAAGTCTACAATAAATGTGTTCTGCAGTGGACACTGATTATAGACCCAGATGGGCAAAAGCACAGCCTATTCTGGTTAGACACAGCCACCTGAAAATGGCCTGGGGTTCTATTTCCTTGTCCTACTCTTCCTGCCTGTAGGTGAGACTATTACACCAGGAAAAAGTGTGTGTGGGAGTGTGTGCGTGGGGGAGGGAGGGGTCTGTGCAGACATGGACATGTCAATCTGCGGTTTGTTGGATTTTGTTTTTGAAAACTTTAAATATCTGGCCGTGGGACGTGTCCCTGACGGGTGCCTGGACTCACTGGGAACATTTCTCTGTCCTACAGCACCCACTGTGCTGAGGCTTACCTGGCACCCTACCCTGGGCATTCTGCCAGCACCTAACTGAAGGTGGTCCCCTGGGGCCTTGGAGAACCAGATGTTATCAGTGGTTGCAAATGTCATGAAGAATCTGCCACCCACAAGGTGATGACACAGAGGGTTTCCTTTACATTGTCTGCTTAGCTGTCAATTAGGCTCCAAGAGTTTGTAGGCAGGCCCTGTTTTGTGGGTAATATTGCTATAAATACCGATTCTATGCTTAATGGACCAGAATTTTAATTTCCACATGGCAAAATCATCGCTGTCTTCTAGAAGCTTCTTGAAGCTCTTAGAGAGTGAAATATTCAAATAAACATAGTCTCTTAATTGTACCGCCTAACCTAGATTCCTTAGGAGATGAGTCATCTCAGTTTCAAGAGCTTTTCTTCCCTCCTCTGTGCTTCCACCAATATTTTCTGCCTGATTTTGTCCATTGCAGAAATTTTACACCCAAGGAGGCCGCCCAAAGAAGTTTTGCATGTTTGTTTAAATACCTGATAATACAATAGATTTTGTAATTTGAAAAAACCTTCTTATACTTCAAATCCCTTCATCTTTCTCTCCCTCCTTTGCTCTCTCCGGTATTTATTGAAGGCCTTTTCTGTGAATTCATTTGTACTCAAGCTGTGGGGTGGGCAAAATGCAGGATACTCTCCAGGGAGTAAAGCGTGTTCTCAGGGTAATCAATAGGTCTTTGGAGGGTTTCCACACTAGTGGGTCAAGGATGGGTAAGACTCTGCAGAATATACCCTGACCACTGACCAGCACAACAGTGGTGTTCTCTGGTCCGTGCTTTTCATGGGGTCACCCACATGTACCTTAGCCCATTCACCTCCACCCCACCCAAGCCCTGATTCAGCCCTGATTCAACCCGCCATTAAACTGGGCTTTAACATTCTCTGAAAAGCATCCTGTTCCTCGCTAAAATGATTATATACTATTTTCTGTTATTAAACTAATATTCTCTCATTAACAAAATGCTTCTTACATTCAACCTATAAGTCAGAGCTGCTGAGAGCATTAAAGATCCACTACAGAGGAAAGAAACATTCCTCTTCAGACAGTAAAGTGGTATGTAAATATAAAACGTCATGGATATTGTTGACTGCTCCTGGTAAAAGTGCAGGAGAAGGAGACGAGGACCCATTAGGAAGCTTGAACTAACCTACACGTTCTGGTGAGGTCCAGTCCTCCTGAGGTGAGCACTGTGTGTTTCTAGCACCCACACGTTGTCTTAGTGACTTCATTCATTTACACATATCATCATAGCCATGATGTGTGACAATTGTCTGACAGATGCCTGGAGTTTTGATAACATAAAGGAAACTGTGATTTGCTCAAGTCCATGGTATTTATTATGTGTCCTCAGCTATAGCTAATTAGCGATTCTTGTCTTAGATTGGGCAGTCTTTGCAGATGACTTTTATTTATTTATTTATTTATTTTTGAGACTAGGTCCTGCTATGTTGACTGTGGGTAGTCCCGATCCCACAGTCTCAGGTGATCCCCAGCCTCAGCCTCCCAGGTAGCTGGGATTACAGGCTCCCGTCATCGTACCCAGCTGCTTTTTTGAGACCAGGTCTCACTATGTTGACCGGGGTAGTTTCAAACCCATGAACTCAAGCGATCTCAGGCCTCTTGGCCTCCCAGTGCTTGGATTACAGATGTATGCCACCACACTTGGTTTTGCAGATGACTTTTACCTTTAGAAACTGGGATATGTAGCTGGTGGCAGAGGTGAGGTCTTCACTGCCTATTGCTGTAGAACAAATGATCCCAAAGTTGAGACCCTTGAAGCCACATACATTTATCATTTTGCAGATGAGCAGAGCAGAGACCAGGAATAGTCTGGCTGTATCTGTCCAGCTCAGGTCAACACAAGTGGCCATGGAGCGAGGCTGTAGCAGAGGAAAGCTGGTGCAAGCTGGAAGATCCACCTCTAAGCTTAGCCACATGACTGCTGTCAGGAGGAACCTGGCGATTATCTGGACTCCCTTGTCCTTTGTCATGCCGGAGAATCTCCCCAGGATGACATGCAGGGTGCATGCTTTTCAAAGGTTTCTTATGATTGTGAATGAGCACCCCAGGCCTTAATTATGATTGGGTAGAGTCTCAGAAGGGCAGAGTTCCCTTTGTGCCACTTTGGGGGGGGGGGGCAAGAAGATAGATCCCATGTTGGAGCCATGTGGAACTCTGTGGATCGTGGGCGAACTGCCTTGTGTCATGCTAATATCCTTGGTCTCTTCAGATTCTCAACTGGAAATTCCTAGCGTCTTTCTGTTTGGGATGGTCGGAGGGTGGCGTTGAAGTTTTTAATGCTTCCATGACTCTCCTGTCAGTGTTGATAGTTTTCTTCCTGGAGGTCCAGTCCTCCTGGCTTTCTCTCCCCCTGGAAAGTCCACCCATCCCTGGCATCTGGTCTCACAAAAATGGTTAAGTTGTTCTGATAAAGCTTCATTTCAAAAACAGGCAGCCACTAGCTTTGACTAACAGGACATAGCCTGAAAGAAACACTACAGAATACTAGCATCAGAAGATTTTATCCAGAACCAATATGAAAGTGATCATTTCTTTGTTTATTTTATTTTTTTGAATTATATATGTATTTATTTTATACTGTTGTCTACCCCATGGTTCTCCCACCACTTTATCACCTGTGAACCATCTTAATCCTTGTGCCCATCCCTCCCCTGAAAAACCACACCACTTCCTTGTAAAGGCCTTTATGGATGGACTGATTTGTTCTATAAAATCTGTGTAAATAGCAAAGCAGGGCTACAGGAGGAAAAAAATATACAAAGAACTGAAATGTGAAACAATGAACAGTATCAAGACAACCTTTGATTATTTGCTTTTAGTCCCCTGTTAAAATACAGTAAATAATTTGGAAATTATGCACAGCAGGAAACCAAACCATCCTCTTAGCCATTTTGGTGCTCTCCTGCCTCTCACCTCAATCTAGCCGCCACCACCACCACCAAATGACCATTTAGTGATTACTTCCTAATTCTCTGACAAACATCAGAACAGATATTGGTTGCTTGAAACAGGGTGAGGTTCCTGCAAGCATTTTTTTCCCTTGCAAATTACAAAGAAATGACTTCTTGGAAAAGATCCAAAAAAAAAAAAAAAGTGTGATTCTCATGAGAGGCTCTCATGCGATATTTGACAGTCACCTGGGGTGTCTTAAATGCAGGCTGGGAATTACTGGCCCACAGAGAAGGGGACAAGAAATTGAAACTGGCAGGTAAAATCTGTGCGTTCATCTGTTATTAGCTTATGCAAAAAGGTCTGCTCTATCATCTGGGTTTTACCTTCTGTTATTGCCACTCAAAACCCTTCTTTAGATGCCCCGAGGAGCCTGTTAGAAGTTTTAGAATTTTTTTATTAAATATTTCTTATTATAAGGGAATATTTGACAATTGTGGAAAATACAAAAAAGAACAAATTACATATACTATGATTTGCCAGAGATCATTTTAGCGTGTTTTGTTTTATATTCTTGGACATAGAGCATAGTTGACATACAATTTTTATTCTACTGTTAAACCTACTGTTAAAGCACAGGTTTTATCCCTGTGATGTAAAGAATATGTGTTAGTCCATAGCATGGATGCTCCGTAACTTGTTTAATCATTATCTGAATGAATTGAATTCGTTACAGATTTGCTTGTCATCAATGTTACTGATATAAATATCACTGGCAAGAAATTTTTAAAACTTCTTTCCTTATAAATATTTCCTGCCAGTAGAATCACAGTGTATAGGTGAAATAGGGTAGCAAAACAAGCAAAGCAGGGAACTTAACCGAACATACAAGTGGGAACAGCTGGCCCTTTCAACCTAGCCACTCTCCAGGTTTGTCCCAGCACGAGCCTGCAATCGCAAGACCATAGTATCTTAAAAGTATCTTTATTTAAGACCATAGTTCTTAAAAGAGGCAAAACCAAAATGTATTCATCAAAAAGATAAAACAGGCAAGAGTCACTGAGGGTACAAGGGACCCTTTTGCTTATCTTGCCACACAGGTCAGTCTCTAGTCCAAAAACAGAAGGACATGGATCCTTCAGCCGCATGTATCCAGGATAAGATGGCGTCTGTCCCACCTTTAAGCCAAAGCAGGAGAGTTAAATCAAACGAAGAAATAAAGATGCATCGTCGATCCACCTCCAAAAGGCACAGCTCCATCATTCTTTCAGCTTCAACCCTGAAGCAGCCCCAACCACCAAAACCCATGCAAAACAACAGCAACCCTTTCAGTCATCTCATGAAGAAAACAGCAATACTCCAAGTTCTCAAGTTGATATCAGGTCCATTGGCAGAAGCGTCTAACCAACAAACCACAGGTCCACATCACCACCACCTAGCAGTTATCACACAAAAGCAGTTCAAACAACAGGGTTTTATTTACAAGGGAATATTAACAGAGAAAACAAAATGTCCTTAAAGCCACAATTGGCCACTTATCTTACCCCAGTAACCATTTAGTCCTACTTAGTTCTAGACAAATGTCCAAGATGGCACCCCTTTGCCCCTCCAAACCTCAGAGGCAGGCACTTTTGCAAAGTCCAGTCTTTCTCCGGCGTCTTCTCTTGGCTTCTTCTCTCTCCAGTGTTCGGAGCTGCTCTGCTTCTCCAAGGCTCTTCAAACGTCTTCCACAATTGCTGATGCACAGATCAGCTTTCCCCATCCCTGACCATCTCTAGGTACCAGCTGACTATGCCGCCTTGCTGCGGTGCCACACTCTCCACACCGGCCACTCTTCTGCCGGCCAACTCTCTCACCCTATGACTCCTTGCCACCTCCAGCTCACTCTTCAGGGGGCTTCCCCTGGCCAGGTCATGTAGACCTGTTCTCTCTCAGTCCACCATTTTCACCTCTCTTTTTTCTCTCTCTCCCTTTCCATCCCCCCCATCCTTGTTCCTTCCTTTTATCTGCCTTTTGTGCTTCTCACTTCTTCTCACACCTCTCCCTTTCAGATCCCACCTACCATGGTATTTTGGTGCTAATACAATTTCAACTGCGTCACTGCCCTAGCTCAGGTTTCCAGAATGTTCCCAAACTTTGCAGTTTTTTGGGTTAAAGCGAGTGTCCAGTCAGCTCACACAGGTCACAGGTTTCTCCAACATGCTTCCCCGGCTCTTCACCAGCCCAGGCTGGGAACAGTGTGGTTTCCTTCCCTCCCCTGCTGCCCCACATGGCAGCAGCAGCCCCGAGGCCTCCAGCCTCCCTGATGTTCTGCTTTCTCTCTCCTCTCTCTTCCTAAATCCCTTCTCTCTGTCCCTTTCACAAGAAACATAGACTTCCCTTCTCCAAGTCTCCACCCACCAGGGTGAGATGGCACATCCCTAATTCCGCTGCATTACAAAGGTGGGGTCACAGCCCACATCACCCCTCTCATAGGTACATTAACATTTTTAAATTATTTTTTTCATTTGATTACACACACACACGCATATTTTTTACATCGTTATATTCCCCAGGGTTCTCCCACCACCTGTGAACCATCAGATTAATCTCTTGTGCCCATCCCTCCCCTGATTCCACCCCCCCCCCTTGCTCTATGCTCCAGTTCTGCTGACAGCTTTAAATTTTCCTTGTCCTTCTGTTTGTTTTCCCTCTATCCTGCATATAGGTGAGATCATCCAGTATTTATCTTTCTGGCTTATTTCTGTCAGCATGATTCCTTCTAGTTCCATCCATGTTATTACCCATTCCTCAAATTTGTTGTTTTTAATTGCTGAGTTATATTCCATTGTGTACATATACCATAACGTTCTGATCCATTCATCTGTTTTGGGCATTTGGGTTGTTTCCATATCCTGGCTATTGTAAATAGTGCTACGATAAACATCTGAGTGCAGGTGTCTTTCTGGATTAGTGTTTTGGTCTCCTTTGGGTAGATTCCCAGAAGAGCGATTGCTGGGTCAAATGGTAGCTCCATGATCAGTAGCTTGAGGGTCCTCCACACAGCTTTCCATAGTGGCTGGACCAGTTTGCACTCCCACCAGCAGTGTAAGAGTGTTCCTTTCTTTTTAAGTCTCTTGGTAAGTACAAATAAATTGTTTACTAAGAAACTATAGCAATTAAAATGCCCTCTTTCTTTCCTATGAAAATTATTTCCCTTGTCCATTTTACCTTATTTGCAAATATTTTTCTCATATATTCATATGGCTTATTTGCACAGTCACTCATTTTTTTTATTTTGATAAGAATATTTTCCTGACTTGTTATCTATTATCTTTTGTGTTTTTTTAAAAGTATAGAAAATTAAAAATTTGCAAAGTAATGATAGGGGTGCTGTGGTAAAATTGGGGGGCAATGGTCCCAGCATGCTAATGCTGTATTAGGATGACAACTATTGTGCCCTGGTGGGTGGAGACTTGGAGAAGGGAAGTCAAGAGGTACAGAGAGAGGGGATTTAAGGAGTGCGGCTGGAGGGGGAGAGAGCAGAGGAGCAGCAGGGAGGCTGAAGGCCTTGGAGCTGCTGCCATGTGGGGCAGCAGGGTAGGTAAGGAGCCACACAGTGGGCTTCCATTCCCAGCCTGGGCTGGTGAGGAGCCTGGGGAAGCATGCTGAACTTGTGACCTGTGTGAGCTGACTTGGAGCCTCGGTGTTTGGAGACTTGCTTTAACCCAGAAACTGTGACGTTTGGAACCTATCTGGAGACCTGAAGAGAACTTGCTGTATTGCTGTTTCCATCATGAGATGTCTGAAGTGGCTGCTGCTGTTGTACTGAGTGAGTCTTGCTGGTTTGGGGCCACTGTAGGGTTGACGCTCAAAGAACGTTGGAGTATGCCTTTTGGAGGAGGATCGATGACGCCATCTTGGTTTCTTCATCTGGCTTGAAGGTGGGACAGTTGCCATCTTGTGGACACGTGTGGCTAAGAACCCATGTGGAGTTTTTTGATTAGAGACTGAACTGGTCGATAAGATAATCACAGGATGTCCATCGTACGCTTATAGGGACACTTGTCTCTTTTGTCCTTTTGGTGAATAAATCTTGTTTTTGCCTCCTCTTGAGATTAGTGTGGTTCATGTGGGCTGGGATGAACCTGCTGAGAGACTGTGTTTAAAGGACCAGCTGCTTCTGTTTGTAAGTTTAGTTAAGCTCCCTGCTTTGTTGATTTCCTTACCCGATTTCAGTAATATTGTATTTTTCTTTTCTATTGCGTTTAATATTAGGAAGTTGTTTTCCAACCTCATCCGTCTTATCTCCCTGCATGCCATAGTATACCTTCTAATCTCCTTTGTGATTTGATGCTCTTGCATCAAATTAATTCTTTCAGCTGCCTGGAGTTAACTTTGCTACGTGATGTAACTTTGCTGGGATTAAAGGAGTAGGTGATATAGAGATAAGCAGTTCTGATTAACTCTTTTACTATTCCTGTTGTTCTTGAAATTAGTTCAGATTTTCTTATGTCCTGAGGCAGCAGCTGTCATGTTAGAATTCATGGTGTCTTAAAAATGGCCTGGGTGGCAAAGTACAATGATTTTTTTCAGTTCTCTCTTCTCCATGCTACGGCTTAGCTGAGAGCTCCATTTCAACCAGCCCTGGCCATAGCCTTGTGAGGTTGGCAGGTGCCAAACTTCATTTAAAAGATACTCAGAAAAGCCACTTTCCTAAAAATTCCTGTTCTTTATTATTATTGCCAAAAATACCTATTGCTTTACCTCTTTATCTTAAGCATTACCTTCTCCAAGTTTTGTTTTGTTTTGTTTTGTTTTGTTTTTTCCTTTTAGGTATATATTCACCTCAGTAGAGTAGTACAGAGTGTTAGCCCTTTTTTTTGGACACTAGGTCTCACTGTGTTGCCCAGGGTAGTCCTGATCCCACAGACACAAGCTATCCCTAGCATAGCCTCCCAGGTGGCTGGGATTATAGGCTCCTGCCACTGTACCCAACTGCTTTTTTTTGGAGAACAGTCTCGCTATGTTGCCTGGGGTAGTCTTGAGCCTGCAACCTCAAGCGATCCCTGACCTCTTGCCACCCAGTGCTTGGATTACAGATGTGCACCACCACACCCAGCCGAGTGTTAGTTTTTTTGTGATAACCAGACAAATTACCACAAACTTGGTATTTTAAAGCAATGCAAATTTATTCTCTGAAAGTTCTGGAGGCTGGAAATCTAAAACCAAGGTGTTGGCAAGCTGTGTGTCTCTTAAGATTCCTCCAGGGAAATTCCCCCTTGCGTCTGCCTAGCTGCTGGTGGTGGCAAGCCAGTCCTGGCAAGCAGCTGCCTTTCTTCAGTCTCTGCTTCCATCATCATAGGATGTTTGTCTGTCTGTTAGTGTCTTTTTCCAAATTTCCCTTGAATCATAAGCACACCAGTCATTGGATTAGGGTCTACTAAACCCTATATTTCTTTTTAATGTGATGAATTACTCTGCAGACTCTGTTTCAAAAAGGTCATTTTACTATTCAATATGAATGGGGCGGGGGGAGTTATTAGATCACCTTTCTATTTACCAACTGATATGGAACCACTGCAAAATCCTGGAATCTCTAAGAAGAAGGGAAAAAATACAGCATCATGGTGGGTGGCAATGTTGTGTTCTACCTTTTACTTATAACTGGTTCTCTACCCAGCTTTCTCACTGCCTGCCTGGCTTGCATTTGAAGTGGGGAATTCAACCATTTTTTTCCCCAGATTGATCAATACCTTTTCTCTTTGCCAAACATAACTCTTTGATAGGAAAATAAAAGGATAAAATGAGTAACTCATTCAAATGACTCATTACACTCATAAAATGATTTGATATTAATTTTTTCCTAGTTAAAAAGTATATAAACGAATAGTTCTTGCAATTATGTGATTTGCTTGTATTTTAAATCTAGTACCATGATTTGTAACTGTTAAATTGGATAACAAGCAAAAGCCCCAAGATTCTTTAATTTTAAAGGAAAGGGGAAAAAAATGACACATTAGAAAAATAATTTGGTTAATTAGATTATTTTTATTCCTTTTAGTGAAAAGAAGTTGCTGAAATTGGGACAAGACCCATAGCTTTTCTTTCATTTTAAACAATAAGCAAGTAAAAAGTTATAATTAATATTTGCTGTTTGATTTTATGAATTACTCATTGTTTTTTGAAGGCTCTTAATATGTTCCATCATTGTCTAATTTTCCAGAAAGCACATTTATTTCCATTTCAAAGTAGTGGCATTATTAAAAAAAATTTTTATTGCAAAAATAAAGACAATTTTAAGTGAAGAGAATGAACATAGTTCTTTCTGTTAGCCTGTGTCTGATCGTATAGTCAAACACTGTGAACATACCGCCTTCCTCTACATGCCGAAATAAAGGTCTCCTGTGTACATAGTTTGTTGACTCACAAGTCCTCATTGTACCCACTGAGTTAACCCTCCCTAATTTAAAATCCTGTTAAACAACACAAATATTTTCTTGGTACAGAAAGCTCTGCGGTTTAATGACTCAGCTCTCTCAATCAGCCAGTGCCACAAGCGAAAACTTGTTTTTATAGCATCTCTCATCCCCAAAGTCAACTTATTTCAGTCCTACCGAGTTTAGGTTTTAGGGGTAGAAAAGGATATGAGTCTTAACTCCCCCAAGGCTGATAAATGTAGTGAGAAAAGAAATGTACACAGGAAACCTCACGTGAACCCTTCACAAACCATTCTCCACTGAAACACACAAAGTTGCAGACTTGACCAGTTTTATACGGTGACTTCATCGCGTTCACCTGAATGTTCAAAGCTCGTCACTGTCACTTGCCTGGTTTTGTACCTGCCTTCATCCTTCACGGGACAGATCCTGTCCTGAGCCTAAGCCCTCAGCATGAGGCCCCCAAACTGTGGCCCCGGGGGGGTTCCCCCAGAGAACAGGACATGCTGTATTCCACCTTTTAGGGTTCTCCCTCAGCCACATTGTTTCCACACGGGGGAATTCTCTCTCTTCCTACCCAAGCACGTCCTCACCTACTTTCTTTCTGGTG
Organism: Uropsilus gracilis; assembly: GCA_004024945.1. NCBI lineage: Eukaryota > Metazoa > Chordata > Mammalia > Eulipotyphla > Talpidae > Uropsilus > Uropsilus gracilis. The sequence continues at coordinate 19,103 of PVHY01013443.1, read as the reverse complement.
ATGACAAAGCGGTCTTTCCTTAGCTCTCACTTCCTCTTCTGTTCTTTCTTTCCACTTTGTGTCTCCTTCCACCGAGGATCCTGATCACAGGGTTTATGGTTATAAAGCTGAGTGAAGGGAATGGCATGTTTGTGTGCAGTGAAGGAAAAAGCACACGTTTTGAAGTGAATTCGAAATATTAGCCATCGAAACAACCCAAATGCCCCCAAACCGATGATGAATGGGTGAAAAAATGTGGTCTATGTACATGATGGAATACTATGCATCAATCAAGGAGGACAAACGTATGTCATTTGCAGCAACATGGATGGAGCTAGAAGGACTCATATTAGCAGAAATACGCCAGGGAGGAAAATAGAAATACAGGATGGTCTCACTTATATGAAGGATACAGGGAAAAACAAACAGATGAATAAGGAAAATTAGAATCAACCAGCAGAACTGAACGATAAAGTGAGAGAGGAGGAGGAGGAAGAAAACAGGGGAGGTAGAAGCCACAAAAGAATAAGATGGTTATAGGTGTTAAGAAAATGGGAAAACTCCGGGGTACACAATAATGTAATATATATATACAAAAAAATTAAATTGGTTAAAAAAAAGTAAAAATATGGAGGGGTGGGGAATAAGAGATACTATACAACCATGTAAATATGACCAGTATTGCACGCTAATAACAAAATAAAAAATTAAAAAAAAAGAAATATTAACCATCTAGATCTGTAAAAGCAGAAGTCCTATAAAGCTATTTTATAAGAATTTTCAAACCATCATCTCTTTCTAATTGAGCTCAATCTTTTTTTATTGCTTTCTTAAAAAAAATACCCAATTCTGTGACTCATATTGTCATTCTTTTCTTTCTTTCTTTCTTTCTTTCTTTCTTTCTTTCTTTCTTTCTTTCTTTCTTTCTTTCTTTCTTTCCTTCCTTCCTTCCTTCCTTCCTTCCTTCCTTCCTTCCTTCCTTCCTTCCTTCCTTCCTTCCTTTCTTTCTTTCTTTCTTTCTTTCTTTTCCTTTCCTCTTATTACAGTTTACTATTTCAGGCACATAAAACTTTAAGAGCTTTACCTGGGAACTCAGCCATTTATAGCATGTGTTTGCAGGTTAATAAACCAGCGACTTTCCTTTACCATACACTGGAAAACTAAAGGGTTGGGAGGGAGACATAAGATTCTTTATAATCAGTGAACTTTTGGAAAGAGTGAACTTTGAAATTAGACAGCGGAATTTAAAAGGTAAAGATTGCATAGAGAAAGAGGAAAGGAAGGTTGATCCTAGAATAAAGGCATACAAATAAAAGAAGCAGGTTGGGTATAAAACGGCAGAGAAATCTTTAATAAGGTTGAGTTTGGAGAGAGGGGAGAATAGGGTTAGCATGGAGGTGGGGGACTCTTAAGTGTGAGGAGTTAAAGCTGACATTTGGAGCTTATCACTACCATTCCACAGGGACACATTTACTAAGTGAAGTAAGAGCAGAGACATGGTGATCACCTCTTCTTGACTCATCTACCCTAGACGATTCCAGTTCATGAGAATTTAAGATGATAAGTAACTAATCTGCGTTTCAGATTCAACCTCATCACCTTGTGTTGACTTTGGTCAGCAGATCTGTATTCCTGATGTGTCTGTAATGTGCTTTGCATTATTAGTTCTTGTTGGAACAATTTTTAATTAGCATTTTGTTTTGTAACATGAGCATCAGTTACAACCCCTAATTGAACTCATTCATTAAGTAAACAATGAGGATTCTAGTCACTGCAGCAGGATCTGTCAGGAGGCCCTTATGCAACTGTGCCCCTGTGGATTTTGCCTACCTGGGGCAGGTGGATGGGGGAAGGAGATGTGATTCAGACAATTATGCACTAATTGCCGATTGTTTTGCATTCATCATTGAACATCTGCCAGCTGTTTGGAAATTGAATTAAGTCAACATGATGAAATTGATAGTTATGAAATTAGTTCTAAAAATGACCTCCATGGACCTTGAACATCCTTACAAATAATATATAAAATATATTTTAAAATAATTCCCTTGGTCATTAAAGGGCATTTATTTTAAGCACCATATTGTCTGCGAGAATGTGTTACATAGCCTACAAGTAACATTTAAAGACTCAGTGTTTGTGTGGGTTTCCAAGACGTACAGACCACCATCCAGAAAAACAACATTGCATGGAGCCTTTCAACTTTTGAATTAGAGTTCTGAGAAATGTTAGCATATCTGGTTTGTGTGATAACTAGGTTATTTGTGAGTTCAGGAAATACACTAAATGGTAACCATGTTTGATACATGGAATAATTGCGGAGTATTTTCTTGAAACTTTATTGCTTCTGAAACACCATGAAGTCATAATGGTTGCAGCAATGCAAGTATTATCAGACCTCAGGAATGAGGAGGCTAATTCTTTGAGCGCTGGGAAGGACTAATTGAGGCAGAGGAATGCTAGATGCCGGGTTCTTAAGGGACCCCTGAGTTTCATAGACTCTTGCTAATTGTTGGCATCAGAGTTGTTCTGGCCAAGTGAGCTGGGTGGAGTGAAGGTAAACAAAGGAGCAGATAATGCATATTAAAGTTACTATAAAGTCAACTTCAAAGTATATGACATCACCGGAGACTTCTGGAAAATAAGGACAGATCACGCACATCCAACTCTCATGGTTAGGTCGAGGAGCTCAAAGGACGAAGAGCCCAAAACTGATGCTGAATTACTTGAAATAGTCATGAGCATCACACCCTGCAAGCAGCGGCTGGACTCTTGCATCAGCTGTCTTTGCCAAAGGAGCCTTGTGTCTGCTCAGCCGACGAGTCCTCATGAACAGCTGGGATGTGGCAGATGTGGTTCTGTGCATCACAGAGATAGAGACTCATGCACAGAGACCTACTCTCTGAGATGACAGAAACATCAATGGTTCTGACAAGGCTAACAGACAGCAGGTGTGTAAGACCGCTCTGTTTGCAAAGGTAAACTGGACCCAAAATATAAAGAACATGAATGCTAGATTTTGAAGTTAGGACTTTCTTCTGCGAGCAAAACTGTACCAGCCGATGGTTTTCAGACAAGAAAGCTTCAAGAAGATCGGTCTATTTGCAACATTAAAATGTGTCCGAGGAGGTAGGAGAGACTAGATAGCAGGTAATTCCTAGAAAACCCTCTAAATTGAAGAGAGAATGAACTTCAGAAGTAGGAGAGCGGTAGGTGAGATGGAGCAAGAGATGAAAGCTGTACTGTTGAGATGGAAGCAAGAAATGGTGTTGATGTCAGTTTCCCCCTTACCGCCCCCCTCAAAGGATTTACTGTAGTCAACATTCGGTTAGCAATGCCCATACGTAAAGATCAGGAAACAAAGGAATGGATGAGAAGGCCAGAGAGACATTGCTTTATAGAAGACTACATGGGGGACCCCCAAAATGGGTAAGAGACATGGGCTGAATGAGAGGACACCCTTGTTCATTCCACGTTGCCCGGGGTACCACAGACTCAAGCCATCCCCAGCCTCAGCTTCCCAGGTAGCTGGGATTACAGGTGTGCGCCACCGCTTTGTTCATTCCAAACATCCCTCCCGCACACTGGAGATGGCTTCAGCAAGTCTCTTATCTGTGATGGCAGCTGGGTGGACCCCCGGAGAGACACGTCCCTGAAACATAGAGGCATCTACCCCCACGGGTGTTTTTCTGCTAGATAATGAATTCCCCCCAGTCCTCCCCCCCACGGCCTACACACCCCGGGATCCTGGTTTTGCCTTCCCTGCCACCACGTTGTGACCACGCCGTGCCCAGGGGAGCTCAGGGGCTTGGACTCTCTAATAAACGGTTCAGCCCTTGTTGGCTGAGGCCTGGTCCTCGACTCGGTCTTCGACTCGCTTCATTTCCTCTGCTCATTTTTCTTCTTCTTCCCACGCACGGCCTCCAACGGCTCCAGGCCCAGCGGTGACGTAATTGCTGACTGATGTCTGACCAGGTCCACGGCCCACGTTGTCTGAGGACAGTAAAGGAAAGGGAAGCCTTTGGAGAGCACTTTTGGAGCAGAGAATTGGCTCTTTGCAACCCCCAGCACTTTTGCCACGTCCTGCTGTGTGCAAGCGTGGAGCTCCCACGCGGCTGCTGTTTAGCAGCCTCCCCAAGCAAACTCGGGGGTGATGATGGAGAACCCTGCAAGCAGTGAGCAGAGCTGGGGAGAGGGTGGGGGGGTCTCCCCAGAGCTGCCGTGGGCCTCTGAGGCCTAGCTTTCCGCCCTTGCGCCTACAGGCAGATTCGGCCAGGTTCTCTGCTCCCGCTTTCCCACGGCAGTGCACACGCCGGGGCTATGCTTCTGTGTGCGGGGGGCAGTGACCCCAGGCATGTCTCCTGCGCGATTGATTCGTTCTCTGTGACCCTTGGGACTATGGAGCACATCAAAGGAAACGCTGCGTTTTCAGCTCTGGTCTGTCTTGAGACGGTCAGTGAGCCGCCTTCACAGGGAAATGCAGGCTGTCAAGCTGTGTTTCGACAACCGAAAACGTGTCCAACTTGGTTGTGAAGTTCAGAAAGTGCCGTGATCTTCGGCTCCGCGGAGACATGTGCGGCCACGCGGGGAGCAAGGGTCTTCTAACAAGCCCGAGCCGTCCTTGGACACACAGCCCCCAGCTCCCCAGTCTGGGGGCTGTGATTCTGCTGTATCATCATCTCTGCCTGGAGAACAACCTTCCTGCTTCTGGCACCGGTGCTCATAAAGCCCGACCTTGAGACCAGCCTGTTGCTTGTGTGCTTCTGAGTGTGTTCATTATTTTTTAATTTTTTTGGAGACTAGGTCTTGCTATGTAGCCTGGGGTACTCAAGCGGTCCCCAGCCTCCCAGGTAGCTGGGATTACAGGCACCCGCCACCACGCCCAGTTGCTCTTTCGAGACCAGGTCTCGCTATGTTGCCCGGGGTCGTCTCGAACCCATGAACCCAAGCCTCTTGCCTCCCAGCGCTTGGACAACAGGTGCACGCCCCCACGCCCGGCTAGTGTGTTCATTATTAGGGGTCTCACGCGACCAGAATTTATAGATGATTGTATCTGAGATAACGTGGTTTAAATGTCACTGGCGATAGCACCCCAAGTCTAGACTCCACAAAGTAGAATTATTCGGGCAGGGGGTCCCCCAGGCTTTGCTGAGAGAAGATAGGAAGGAATCCGGATAGAAGGGACCCCAAGGCATCTATACCCCACCCAGCGCACTACGACCCCAGCCTCCAAGCCACCCCTGTCACAGCAGGGACCTGGGGGGAGGGAAATGATCTATCCTGAGTAAATGCTCCCAGATCAGAGTTCATTTTCTTTCCAAGGGATGATGAGATTGGGCTTTCTCTTCTGCAACCGCTAGGTGGCAGCGTTTCTACCAGGTTTTTTATATTTAGGGTTTTTTTTTTTTAATTAAAAAAATTTTTTTAAATATAAACAATTACATTTTGTTCTTTGGGTTACAACCTCTCTGTTTTAAATTTTTCCCCCTCCCTCCTCCCTCCGGTGCTCCCTCCATTCTCTCACACCCCACTCTTTGTTGTTTATTAGCTGTGCTGAGTCCATTAGTCTCTTTCCTATATTTAGTGTCTTTTCTCTGGGTGAGGGACTGCGTTGTTGGGTCCAGGCGATCCTTGCTGTTAGATTTTCCATCTTAAGTTTGCGTTGGGTGGCCAGGTTATACTGCAAAGGAATAGAGATGGGATTGAAGAAAACGGCCTGCAGCAAGAAAACATGGACAGATCACAAATGAATATATTTAGTTTTATTTATTTTTGTTCTTTGAATGACAACCTTGGGAAATGGTTTGTGGGATCCCTCCCCCTCCCCCCTCTGGCGCCCCCTTCATTCTCTCAAATCCCTCTCTTTGGTGTTCGCTTGAAGTCCACCCCTCTCTTTCCTGGGCAGCTTCCTTTCACTGGGTGAGGGGCTGTGTTCTTGGGACCGGGCGAGCCTGGCTGGCAGTTGGCAGTGTTCCCCTGGCGCTGGGCGGCCAGTCTCTCTCTATTTGTGGTCTGTCCGTGTCTTCTCCACTCCCTTCTCGGTGCTGTTGGGCTGCTTTAGCTTATGGCTCTGGCGTCAGGTTGAGGGGCCTCACCCCCAGCCAGTGTCGGTGAAGACGTCTCTCTGCGGATACAGGTGCCTGTGAATGGCCGTTGTGGATCATCTCCTCAGCCTCAGTTTGCAGCTCTGCTATGGGGCCGATGGCCCTGCTCTTTGGCCTTCCTCTCCCGTGGAGTGGGGAAGGCGCCTTGCTCTCCTAGACGGCGTCTCAGAAACGAGGTCTTGGCTCTTCCCGACTCATTGAGCATGTAGGTGTGCATCGTGCTTCCACGGTTGTTTCTCCAGTCTCGCCTGCACCGGTTCTCTCGATAGTCCTCCTGTGTCCAGCTCAGACTTGTGGGCTGGATTTCCGCCTGGTCCCCCACCCCTTCTAGGATGGGATTTGTAGTATGTATGTTCTTCCTCCTCCTGGAGATTAGCTGGAGTGAGAGTGAAATGGAAGGCGCATCTCCCCCCACCCCCCTCCACCTCCCTGCGTGGGGGCGGGGCCCTGATGTCTGTCATGGCCCTCCCACACCGCTCTTGGGGTGGGCCTGGGGGGACATGCCCCTGCTGATGTGGGCTGCAGATGGCTGCCCCGTGCAACAACCATCCACTGGTGGGCGGGGCTCAGCCTGGGCTCTCCAGGCATTGGGGGGCTTACCCAGGGGTTGTGGCCGCCTTTGCTCCCCACTGGCAACGGAGCTCAGATGGCTCAGGACCCCGGGTGTTCAAGCAGCTGATCAGGCTGCTGCTGGTGGGCGGGGCTCAAGTCCCAGCCTGCCGCCCCCACACCGGTACCTGCCTGTGTGGTGGGGGCGGGGCCCAGATGGCCGGTCAGTCCCAAGGGGTAGGGACGTGGCTGAAACCTGCCTCGGCCCATTCATTTTTTAATATCTATCTATCTATCTGTCTGTCTATCACTAGGTCTGTCTATCTATGTATTTGTCTATCTATCTATGTATTTGTCTATCTATCTATCTATCTATCTATCTATCTATCTATCTATCTATCTATCTATCTATCTATCTATCTATCTATCTATCTATCTATCTATCTATCTATCTATCTATCTATCTATCTATCTATCTATCTATCTATCTATGTATCTATCTATGTATCTATGTATCTATGTATCTATCTATCTATCTATCTATCTATCTATCTATGTATCTATCTATGTATCTATGTATGTATGTATGTATGTATGTATGTATGTATGTATCTATCTATCTATCTATCTACCTACCTATCTATCTATCTATCTATCTATCTACCTACCTATCTACCTACCTATCTACCTATCTATCTATCTATCTATCTATCTATCTATCATCTATCTATCTACCTATCTACCTATCTACCTATCTACCTATCTATCTATCTATCTATCTATCTATCTATCTATCTATCTATCTATCTATCTATCTATCTATCTATCTATCTATCTATCTATCTATCTATCTATCTACCTTCCTATCTACCTACCTATCTAGCTAGCTAGCTCTCTAGGTTTATCTATCTATCACTAGGTCTATCTATCTGTCTATCACTAGGTCTATCTATCTATCTATCTATCTATCTGTCTGTCTGTCTGTCTGTCTGTCTGTTTGTCTATTTATTTATTTTTGAGACTAGGTCTCGCTAATTTTGCCCATGGAACCACAGGCTCACGCTGCCTGGGGTACCACAGACTCAAGCCATCCCCAGCTTCAGCTTCCCAGGTAGCTGGGATTACAGGCGTGCGCCACCACACCCAGCTATTTTTTTGGAACTAGGCCTTGCTATGTTGCCCTGAGTAGGACTTGAACCGCGATCCCTGGCCCCGGCTGCAGCTTCCTAGGCTGCCGCCTACAGGCGTGCGCCACCGTGCCCGGCCCTCCATTCGTTTTTTTATATAGCTAACACTTTAAGGCTGTTTTGGGTTCAAATGAGCATAGGGACTTTTATTCACCGCTCTCTCTGATGGGATAGTCTGTCATTATAGAATCAACTGCTGTTGGAGGCTGTGGGTGGGAAGAAGACGATGGGATGGAATGAAGACAGCCTAAGACAGAGTTGTAAATGCGGTTCAGTCATATGCACTGAGCCGAGTTTATTGGAGTCAAGCCCAAATACGTACCCTGGTAAAGGGTGATCCAATGCGGTAACAGTCAAGTAAAAAGGGGGGGGTCAAACTAAGATCCTGTGGTATGTAGGATGTGGTCAGGGAATTCATTCTTCAGCAGAAATCACTGTGGGGAAAACATCTTTATCTTTCAGGGAGATGTCTCTCGCATGGGTCCATCCTAGGAGGTTGGGGGGCTACAACTGCTGGGAACCATCTCCATTGTGCTGAAGATGGGCCAGAATAGGTAAAGGTGTGCCCTTACCTCAGGCATCTCTTGCAGCCATTTAAGGCGCCCCACAAACTGCAGAGAATTTGAAATTAGTCTCCGAACTGGAAGGCGGGAGATTCTGCACCCCCCACTCTGCCTCGTGTCAGCCCTATAAGGTGAACAGCGATGCCTCTGGACATCAGTGAACTCGTCAGCAAAATGAGATAGTGGGGAGCTAGATTCCTACAGGGCATCTTCCAAGCCAGAGTCCTCTTTCTGTGTCACATCCTACCGGAGACAGACCAGTACGCCAGCGGATGGTCCGGTCCACCTGACACCTACCAAGTTATTCTGAGTGTTCTGAGTATTGCTTAATTCTCAAGACAATCCGCGGATCCCCATTTTGCAGATGAGAAAACTGAGATTCACAGAAGTGAAGGAACCTGGCCAAGCTCATGTAGCCAGTGACGACGGCGGTCTGACTCCGTGTTCTGCGCGCAGACCATGGCTCTAGTCACGCCTTATTCAGCCGAGAAAAGTAGGAGCGGAAACACATTGTGTCTAAAAGAAAGACCCATTCTGTGGGGTTCCTAGATTAAAAGGGCCCTGGGTTATTTCCAGACAAGTCTGGCCACTGGGTGGCGTGAAGCGTGGGTTTCCCCAGGGAAACTGATTTATGGGCTTTTCCCCCTGGAGAGGGGACCCATTTGCATGAATCTGTCATCACTGCCGTGAGCTGCCTTCCTGTGCTGCGGCCTCGTCACCTGGCTCCCAGCTGCCCCACGCACTGGCAAGCCTGCAGGCACTCTTTGGGCTCGTGCTTTCCGAGTTTCAGTGTCTCTTCCGTCCGCACTGAGGGGACTCCGGGAACCAGGTAACCTCTAGGGGCCTCTCCAGGTCTGGAACTATCAGCTGCTGTGTCTCTCAGCTGAGCCAGGGTCTCCTGGTAGCCAAGGGGAAGCTTCTCAGTATCCAGGGACTCTCCCCATTTAGCAGCCGCCGTCAGGAACCATCACACTTACCAGCTGTCCTGCTTGTTTGTGACTGAAAAGTGTTCTCCCTTTCAAGGGGTAGAGACAAGGAGGGAAAGACGTGCAACGGACTATGAGGGTGGTGGACTATGGGTGGTGATTGACTGTGGTGGTGATGCCCGATGGAGATAGCGGAATATTAGCTAAGTTAAAAATTAATACATAAAAATAATACCAAAGGTGTAAAATATACATTATTAAATAATACCCAAAAGATAAACAAAATTAATGAACTGATTAAAAGTCTAAAATAAAATAAACAATCAATTAGATTTTTTTAATTTTTAAAAATTTATTTATATATATTTCACATCATTTCAGTCTCAGATTTTTAAAAATTCATTAATTTTAATAAAATTTGAAGTCAATTGATGAAATTAATCAAACGTTTAGAAACAAATTAGCTGAATAAAGATTAGTGAACTAATTCATTCATTAATTAAAAGGTTCATCTCTTTCTTAATGGAAAGGAAGCTTATATGCCTCACAACCAATGCCTAATTTCGGAGGAGTGATTCTAGTATCTAGTGTTTGAAGCTCTCTCAAAACTTAGGATCAATCAAATCTCCACTCCCAGGATTAGCAGAACTGGAGCGATTCTCTGAGTCGACGGTAGATGGCAGCAGAGCATCAATTTACACCTGATGGTGCACCCTAAACCTTTTCTCACTTTTTATCAGTTTGTGCATCTCTGAAGCAAAGTTCACTAGATAAAGACATCCCTTTGACTTGTCCTGCACCTGACGGCGCATATTCAAGTGCTCTGTGGAAAACCTGGTGGAGTAGAGACTCTGCTAAGACTTTTGTCCCCGCTTTCTTAAAGGGGATCCCCAACTTATACAAGCTTCAACCACCCCACCAACGGTTGGACTTGTCTGAAAATAACCCTGGGGTCCTTTTCACTTAGGAAAGGATAAACACTCCTGCCGTGGTTGGCTCTCTCCCAACTTAATCTTTGGGGAGAAGGGTAATTTTTTTTTTTTTAAGGAAACCCAATGAAAAGGAAGTATAAGCAACAGCTAAACAAGGTGGCAAATATTCCATTAGTTATGAGTCTGGAAACTGGAGCTTTTAACACCAAAGCTCTTTCCCTTCTAGCTGCATGATATCTGTGGTAAAAAAAAAAAAAATAGGAAAGTACAGGTGACAATGAGCAGATTAATAAATTACCCTCTGCTAAAACTCCAGACTGACCTGGAAGCATTTGGAACATTTGACTTTGTTTTAGTTTTGCGCCCAAGAGGGGGTGTCCTTCATAAGAGAAGAGCAGCGACCTTTCACCCAAGAAAACGTACTTCCGTTTTCAAAATCTTCAAGTTCTCTCCAGAGAGCCCAGTTCAGCACTTCCTGTGCCCACCTGTGACCTACTCCTTAGGAGATAAAGTAAGCGTTACCTTCGGAAAAGAAAACTTGGCAAACTTTTCAAGCGATCTTTCCTGTTGCAAAAATGCCACGAAGTGGACTTTTACCCTATGCTGGGGAGATCATCCAATATCTGTTCTCAACGTAGCTGTCATCCAGAAGTAACACGCTGCTGCCTATCGGCTGAGCCCCTGTGTCTGCTAGACCTGAATACTCTCAAGGGCAGAGAATGGATTTGTTCCCTTTTAAATATCTTGGGTACCTTTGAACGATGACATATAGTAAGAGATTGTCGAATGCTTGCTCGAAGAATGAACGGTAGACGTTGCAAGTATGTTCACGGAGGACCTGAGACCTTCCTGTGTGACATTAGGGACATTATTTTCATGCTATGTATTGCGAAGGTTCTGTTTCAGGAGACAAGACTGTGCAGAGTTTGCTATGAGAAGAAGTTCTGTGTCTGATGCTCTTTTAGCTCATAAGATGACCTGAGCCTCAACGTCACTAGCAATCAGGGAAATGCAAATCAAAACCACAATAAGATACCACCTTACGCCAGTAAGAATGGCCCACATCCAAAGAACAGACAACAAGAATTGCTGGCGAGGATGTGGAGAGAAAGGAACACTCTTACACCACTAGTGGGCGTGCAGACTGATCCAGCCACTGTGGAAGGCTGTGTGGGGGACCCTCAAAATAATGAAAATGGAACTACCCTTTGACCAAGCAATCCCTCTTCTGGGACTATCCAAAGGAGACCTCAATGCGGGTACAAAGGGACACCTGTGCCTGGATGTTTACTGCAGCGCTATTTATAATTGCCAGGACATGGAAACAACCCACATGTCCCCAAACAGATGAATGGATGAAAAAGATGTGGTCTATATACACAATGGAATATGATGCAGCAATTAAAAATGACACATTTGATGCATTTGCGATAACATGGATGGACCTAGGAGGAATCGTATTAGCAGAAACAAGTCAGAAAGAAAAAGACAGACACCAAATGGCTTCACTACTATATGGGACATGGGAAAAACAAGCAAAAGGCCAGGAGGAGAAGTCAGAAGGAGCTAGCAACCAAAGTACACAACTGGGAGGGGGATGGGTGGGAGCAGTCAGGAAGGGGAGGTGGTGAGTGAACCCCGGGGAATATAAAGATGTGAAATATATGTGTATAGAAAGTATGAAGGAAAAGATGACCCGAGCCTCTGGGGCTGGTGAGAAGCTTGAGTTCCACACGTGAATCCACTCAGTCCACACAGCCTGTGCCTCCTCCCACCTCCCCACCCAGCCCTGGAGCCAGTTGGAGATAATGGCACCTGTGACAGGCCCATAGCTGCCCTCCCTCACTCTGCTCTGGAGGAACAGGAAGTCCGCCAACACCCAGTCATCCTCCTCCCCTCAGGCGAGGTCAGGGGTTACTGGGTGCAACGCAAACATCCTGCGTTTCCTGTTTCTCGATTTAAGGGCGGTATGAGGACCTTCCCTAAACCAGCTCCCATAGCCCTCTCCTTCCTTCCCTTTAGTTTTCAGCTGAGAAAACAAACCCACTTCCACCTGGAGGTTTGACCCCGAGCATGTAGGACTGACCCTGGGGTGGCTTGTGAGATGCACCAGCTCACCCCAGTCGGATGGGGAGGCCGCCTCCCTGGGCCCCTCTCGGCAGGCGATGAGCCCAGCAGGCTGGCTTTCTGCCCTGCTAGCTCAAAGTCAGGCATGAAGACAGATTAGCTCTGCCTCAAGCTGCTGTGTCACCGACGTGACAAATACGGTTCCCGACAAAACCCAGGAGGGTGGTGGCACACGCGTCCGCCTCCACGTCCACTCCCACCCCGGGTCCCTGTGTCCTGATAGAACCCCCACCCTGCGTCCAGACCCCTGCCTCAGGCCTCAGTCTCAGCGGCAGGTCATCAGGTTGAGCGGTGAGATTTGAAGAGACGGCCACCTGCTGGCCTGTGGGACGAGCTCCTTGCGTCTCAGGGTTCTGCAGGAAATCGTCTCTTTCCACTGTGATGGTCTCTTCCCCAGGATGGCTGGAGCTGACGCCGCCCCTGGGTTCTGCTGCTGAATAAATGAATCAAGTCCTGCACCCTTATTCTCCGGGCTGGTGCTAGGTGACACTTGTGGTGACCCAGGATAGGGGGTGCCCTGTTCAGGTAGGGCTCAGAGCATGCGACAAATGTCCGAAAAGAGCACCCTAGCCAGTGTTCACCTGTGTTTTCATCACACGCCTCTAGCAGGAAGCGTTCACTCCTTTTTGAGGGGCCCCCCTCCCACGAGATGAAGCTTCAGAAGCATGTTTAGCTCCACAGTCTTCATGGTCCCATCTTGCTTTTCAGAAAGGGGTCCTTTAGTGACAGCCTTCTGACCTATTTCCAGTGTACGTTTACGGCTGATCCAGTCACAGTGTTGGCATCTGCTTTTGGCTCTTTGTTTATTTGTCAGCAGGATGGCAAGGTGAATCCTGAGGTTTAGGATAAGTGATTATCCTAGTAATGTAAACAACTACAGTGTTAATATAAAATATTAATAGTAATATTTTCAGTATTCGTGAAAATAGGTCTTGATGCCGTTGTGTGTTCATGGAAGGACTATGGTGCCTTCTCAACCTTAAGATAGCTTTCAGCTGTTCCTGAAAATTTCCTGTAATTTATGCAGATTACGCTCCATCAGTATCTGGGCCATCTTTAAATTCCTGAGGGGAGATTTTCCTCAAAGGTAAACTTCAGTGAGGAGCAGAAATGTATTTTATAATACTTAATATATACTATTTTTATTATATATAATACACATTTATAATATATTTACATTACATATAATGTATCTGTATGTATACTTAGATAGCTTTATAAAATATATAATGTATTTTATAGTACTTAAAATATAACATTTTATTTTATATTCTTACATATAAAGTATGTCAGGAAGGAAACTGTTCAGAATGATACCTTATACAGAATGAAATTTTGATAGGACCAGGAGATTCTTTTTATTTCAGTTCATTTGATACTGATTGAATTATCTTGTACTACTTTTATAGCACAAAATTGAAAGAGAAAGTCAAAAAGCAGTTGTAACTACTGGCATATCTTCACATGATCTGTAATATAAGGAATGATGTTTTTGAAAGAAGAGGCTAGAGTTCTCCAAATGATGCCCGTAGAGAGCTTTCCTGCTGATGTTACCGTGTTGACAGAAGTCTCCCTGTTCCTCTAAAGTGTCACCACCCTTCCTGAGGTATCTTCTGCACATTGTAGAGATTCCACAAAAGCTTCTATTTCTGTATACATGAGACTTAGATTTTTAGTTCTTTTCCCATCTAATTGACACTCATACCTTAAGCAATATGTCCACCTTTGGGTCTGCTGCAACGCTCAGTTGCAGATAACAGAAAACCTTGACCTCAAAATGGAGCAAAGAAAGAGGCAGATGTTACATGACATACCAAGAACTCCAGCAGGTCTGGGGTTGGTTGATGTCACTCAACAGTGACTTGGAGATTTGTGTTCCTCTCAAGTTTCTACCTTGCTTTCTCCGCCATCCATTGTCCTTAGACTGTCGCCACTTGTGGTCTTAGGACGACCAACCAAAACATCACACTTGGGGGTGACACTTGGAAGAACTATTTCTTTTTGTTAAATTCCTTTTTTTAAAGAGTTGTTTAAACAAATGTTAAGATACAATTGATTGCGTTTAGCCTTTATGGTTCTAGAGAATATTATCTAGTAACAGAGGTGGCTAATGTGTTACTAAGTGGGAAAAAATAGTTTTGATATCTTAATGCCTTTTTTATTAAATAATTTGTTTATATATAAATTTCACATCTTTGTAATCGCCATGGTTAATCCCCCCACACTCCCTCCCTGACCATTCCCACCTTCTCCCCCCACCCCCCCCGAGTTGTGTTTGGTTGTTAGCTTATTTTGACTTTTTGTTTATTTTTCCCTATATCCCATATATTAATGAAATCATTTAGTTTCTGTCTTCTTCTTTCTGACTTGTTTCTGCTAATATGATTTCTTCCAAGTACATCCATGTTATCATAAATTCATCAAATGTTTCATTTTTAATAGTAATATTCCATTGTGTATATATACCACATCCACTTGTCTGTTTTGGGGACATTTGGGTTGCTTTCATATCTTTGCTACCAAAAACATCCGAGCACAGGTGTCTCTTTGTACAAGCACTGAGGTCTCCTTTGGGTAGATTCCCAGAAGAGCGCTTGCTGGGTCAAATGGTAGTTCCATTTTCATTAGTTTGAGGGGCCTCCACACAGCTTTGCATAGTGGCTGGATCAGTTTACATTCCCACCAGCAGTGTAAGAGTGTTCCTTTCTCTCCACATCCACGCCAGCACTTGTTGCCTGTTTTTTGGATGTGGGCCATTCTTACTGGTGTGAGGTGGTATCTCATTGTGGGTTTGATTTGCATTTCTGATTGCTAGTGATGTTGAGCATTTTTTCATGTACCTGTTGGCCATTTGGCTTCCTCTTTGGAGAAATGTCTTTTTAATTCTTCTCCCCATTTTTTACTGGGTTTTTTTACTTTGTTTTTGCTAAACTGTGTGAGTTCTTTGTGTATCTCTGTTATCAGACCCTTGTCACCTGTATGGAGGGCAAAAGTTTTTCCCACTTGTTTGGTTTCTTTTTGTTTTCTCTGTTGCCTCTTTCGCTGTTCAGAAGCTTTTTAGTTTGATGTAGTCCCAGCTGTTTATGTTTTCCTTCATTTTTTTCCCACCTGCTGTAGATGTATCCAGAAGAGAATTTCTGGATTGTAGCTCATGGAGGGTTTTGCCCACGTTTTCCTCTATGTATATTATGGTTTCTGGTCTTACATCCAAATCTTTTACCCATTTTGAGTTGATTTTTGTACATGGTTTGAGGGAGTTGTCTTGGTTCATTTTTTGGGCATGTTTTGAATCAGTTTTCCCAGCACCATTTAGTTTAAGAGAAAGACTTTGTCCTAGTTCCTTTATCAGGTGTTCCTCACATTTCATCGGCCAGAGTTTTCCCAGATAAGTAGGGCAAAGTGCAAACGCTTTGGAGAATCAGGGAGACCTAAATCAATGTGTTAATATTAGAAAGAGAAATATGTTAAACATCTGCCTGAGTCAGGGACTGGCAAGGGGCATGGGACAGTGGGGTTAACCCCATCGTGACCAACTACCAGGGCTCCAAGCAACTGCCTCCGAAGCATATACAGCATGGAGAGCTGAACAAAATCAGGGGCATTAACAAAGAAAATGGGGCCCCCATTCCTTTTATTTGTTTTATTTTGGATCATTATCTACCCTGAGGATTCTCCCACCACCTTATCACCCGTGAAACATCATCTTAGTCTTTTGTGTCCCTCCCCCTCCCACCTTCCCCCCTCCCCCTCTCATGCTTTATGTTTCAATTTTGCAGAGAATTAGTTTTAAATTTTTCTCATCTGTTTGTCTTTTCCCTTTATCCTTCATATAAGTGAGAACACCCCGTATTTCTCTTTTTCTTTCTGGTTATTTCTGCTAACGATTCCGTCTAGCTCCATCCATGTGGTTGCGAATGACATGTTTGTCTTTTTGATTGATGTATAATATTCCTTCATATACATAGACCACAGCTTTTTGTCTCATTCATCTATTTTGGGGTATTTGGGTTGCTTTCACATCCCAGCTATTGTAAATAGTGCTGCAATAAACACCTGAGTACAGGTGTCTTTTTGAATTAGAGATTTTATAACCTCCATTCCTTTTAAATTGAATAAATATTATAGCCCTAGGAACAATTCAGTTCCATATTTCTGGTATCTTAGTTTCCGTCTCCAATTGGGACTTAATTCCCATGTTGGCTTCAGTGTTCAGAAAACCTACACATTTCTATTCTAATTTCCTAAGAACAATGATGGTAGAATAGAAAATGAAGTTAGGTTGCTTTTGTGCTGATAGCTGTCAATCCACCTAGCTACTTATTTACCCATTTATCACTACTTTCTTTCCTGTACAGTGCAAAATAAACCTGTTAGTCACACGGTGAAGTCATCGTGTGTTGCATTTGTAAGTGTGTTATGAGTGCCAGGTGATCTGTGATCCGTGTAGGTTTTGAAGAATGAGTCATTATTTGACCGAACGTAAATATACACAAAGAAGTACTTTGGACTTTTTTGTTTTCAGTGTTCTTGACATTATCTGTGTTTCCACTCTTTACAGGGTGCTGGAAGGGCCAGAGGAAAGCCACAGGACTGGAGAACCGCAAGAATCTACGTCACTCGGTGGGGAACCCCAGAATGTGAGCAACACCAGTGATGTGCCTCTTCCTTCACCTCCAGAGTCTGGAATCTTCAAGAAGGTGATATTTTGCTCCCAATATTTCAGTCCCTGGAATAAACCTTTTAATGAATTAAAACACCATAAAATAAACCCTTGTCTGGCAGAAACACACTTAAAACTCGGTGGGCAAAAGAGGCATTCTACAGCAAAGTGTGTGGATGAGTAATGAGTCTCAAGGGAGGAGCTTGAAGCTTTGCTCTTTGCTGTCTCCAGATGCTCTCTCTCATCGTCAGGGGGAGCTTTTCAATAGCTTATTCTTTTATTACACCAACTGTGCTTAACTCAACAATGTACAAAGGGATGAGACATCAGTATCAGAAATTAGCTTTCTCCTAGAAAGCAGTGATGCTACATCCTACTGTATTTAGAGCCATAATAATATTATCAGTAGTTACTTCTTAATATCTAGACATTTGTGCAGAAATTTCTGGCGATTACATCTCCTTAAAAGAAAAAAATTTCCCCACGTGGTAAGTAGAGACTTGTTCTCATGATAACCGCATTCACTTACTCATGAAAAGACATTCTTAGGCATCTGTCAGCAGGTGTGCATGTTGAATGTCTTCAGTCTCAGTGAGAGGGATGGTGATAATCAGGCCTTCATATCTTGTTATAACTCAGTATAAGATCAGAGATGAATAGGGAGAGAGATTTTGTCATGGAAGAAATCCTCCCCCCAGAAGACATGTGGTACTATGTAGTACTTTTAGTGGTACTATGCATACACACACAGATGTGCTAAGTGACTTTATATGTGGGTCTGTACAGGGCAAGATGAAAATTTTTGGATGCAGTGCAGGTCTGTTGAATAGATCTAACAAGGCTGAGCTGTGCACTTAAAAATGGTCAAAACGGTACATTTCGATGTGTGTATTTTACCGCAATTAAATGCTCAATGAAAAGGCACTTAATGAGGTAAAGCAGTCAGACAAAAGGGCACCGTGAGATGACAAGCTCATCTGTTATATTTCAGTAGAACGTGACAAAAGCAGGTAGTGAAATTCAACGACGAATATTTTCTCATTTCTAATTCAAAATAGCCTCTTCCTCAGCACACCAGAACCACAACATGTTAAAATAAAAAGCCAAATTTTAACGAACACATGAATAAGCTGCCTTCTTTGCCTTTAAACTTATATTCAGATCAGTTTGACCTTTTGTGACCCTCCCTTTATGAGAAAACATCTATGAATGACAGCAAAACCCCGATCCTCAACAATACTGGAATGGGCTGGTTGCTCTAGACTGGCTGCAGCTAGAAGTTCTAGTTGCTTTCTCCGCTTGTTCTTTTAATACTGTAAAACAAGAAGTAGTTCTGAACGTAGAGCACAGGTCTATGTTGTTCTGTTTGTTTTTGAGACTAAGTCTCGCTATGTTGCCCGGGGTAGTCCCGATCCTGTGGACTCAAGCGATCCCCAGCCTCAGCCTCCCAGGTAGCTGGGGTTACAGGGGCCCGCCATAGCACCTGGATGCTTTTTTGAGACCAGGTATCACTACGTTGCCCAGGGTCGTCTCGAACTGACGGACTCAGGCGATCCCTGGCCTCTTGCCTTCCAGTGTGCGTACCACCACGCCTGGGTGGTTCTATGTTTCTATTACATGTTACGTGTCCCCTGGTGGCAGCGTTTAAAATTGGGTGGATAAAGAAGTTCCCCAAGCAGGAAGGCAGAGGAGGTCTGCAGTGTCCTCCCCCTTGCTGCTGGATAGACCCTGCCAGGACCCGTCCTGACCTGTCCAGAGAGCCCTGTGCTCCAGGCAGCCCCAAGACCCAGCTAAGGATGCGGCCTCTCAGGCCACTGCCGTGGGCAAGGCAGAGCTGGGATCCAGAAAGAGATGAAGTGGGGTGCGAGGGCAGGGGAGGAGCCAGAGCCCACAGGAGAAGACCAGGGGCTCCTTCAAACGTCCCTTGAAATGGAGTCAGCAGTCACGGCCTGGACTCTCTCCCTGTCTGTCCCACACCCTCTGCCTCGGCCACACTCAGATGCCCACAGCAGGGACAACTGGTCAACTCCAGGATCTGAACTTGCCTCTCTACCAGCCGCTGTCTACACCTCCCTC
>PVHY01013442.1:0-41346 GCA_004024945.1 Uropsilus gracilis | reverse complement strand
GGAAGGAAGGAAGGAAGGAAGGAAGGAAGGAAGGAAGGAAGGAAGGAAGGAAGGAAGGAGGGAGGGAGAAGGGAAGGAGGAAGGAGGGAAGGAAGGACAGTAAAACTAGTGAATAAGACTTAGAAACAAATTTTGTCTGTATGGGAAAGTTTAACTCAATGGGATCCTCATAATCAGTGAAAGGATGGCATCCAGTGTGTTCAAAAGGCTTTCAGGGTCACCACCCCTACTGGTTAATACCAAGTATGTCACCCTGTGAGAATGGTTTCTCTGCAGGTATGCATTTTAACAATCTCCACTCTCCCTAACTTCACTTTCAGGACTACCCGAAAACAAAAGCTCCAGGCTGGAAAATATGACACTGCATATTTTAAATGAGAACCATATTAACCGTTTTTCTATTTAGGTTCTACTTCCAAGCACAACATCTTAAGGTAGGAAAGCAAAAAGAAAAAAGACCCTAGATTTTTACCTTAAACATCTTATTGTATTTATTCCTTCTCCTCTTAGCTAAGCCCTTAGGCACATATCTTTGTAACACTCTGTAGCAAAATAACCGGTACTATTCAAAACAGATTGAGCTTAAACATTATGACTAGTAGGTTGTATTTATGGTTGGAATAATGCCCACAAGAAGGAGGGAAGAAAAAAAATCCTTGACCTGACTTCTGCTCCTGAACTGATTGTGGCAACAGAGTGACTCACTCACAAATATTAAGTACTTTTTAATTGTTTGCAATAATTTTTCTTCAGGCAAATGCAAACATTTCTATTAATAAATGCTTTGTATTTTCTTTCTAATTCTCCCTTATTACCTAAATAAGGTCAGCCATTCTTTTCAACTGTGGAGATTAGCCTCTCTTTCCTTTTATTTATTATTATTATTATTATTATTATTATTTAAGAGACTAGGTCTTGCTATGTTGCCCAAGGTTGTCTTGAACCCACAGACTCAAGTTATCCCCATCCTCAGTCTCCCAGGTAACTGGGATTACAGGTATGTACCACCAGGCCTGGCCAAGAGGCTAGTCTCAGGTTGTTTTTTTTTTTTAGACTATGTCTCGCTATTTTTGCCCTTGGAACTACAGGCTCCCGTTGCCCGAGATACCACGGACTCAAGCAATCCCCAGCCTCAGCTTCCCAGGTAGCTGGGATTACAGGCGCTCGCCACCACGCCCAACTATTTTTTGGGGACTAGGCCTCGCTATATGCTTCTGGCAGGACTCGAACCGTGATCCCTGGTCCCAGCTGTGGCTTCCTAGGCTGCTACCTACAGGCATGCGCCACCCTGCTTGGCGGAAACTAGTCTCTTTTTACAAGACCTCTATTTCTCAAAATGGGCAAATGCTCAATTAGCTGGAGGCTGGAAATTTACATCATTGCACTCTCCTTTTACCCATAATCACCAAAGTTTAAAATCTGTTTCCTTTTTCTTTCATTGTTTTCCTTATACACAAGTCTGTCCAGTTTAGCTTGCTAGAGGACTATGAGTTCTCAAGAATGAAACTTTAGTTCTCTCTTTGGAGTAGTGAAAAATGTACTACTGATGAAATCTACCTGTGGATGACTACAGACTGCATTTTCTGATGGGGGGGGGGGAGCAAATGCAGAAAGGTTTTGTTTCAATTTTCATTTGTTGCCCTGTCCAAGCCTCTAACTTACAAATGCCTGAAAACCCTTTCAAAGGCAGATTTCTTTTTAAGCCCAATGAAAAGACTGACCCATTTATTTAAAAAAAAAAAAAAGCAATTTGCTTTCTGAAAGGTGTGTAAGGTTTTATAATATGCCTTTTGGCATTGAAAAGATTAGTTTTTACAATTTGCTAATAAATTGTTATTGCTATTGTTTTAATTAGCCAGAGCTTCCATTGCTCTTTTATGTCTATCAAGCTTTCAGAAAGGGTTTTCGAGACAAGTTGCATTAATCACAGAGCAATAATGTGATCACTTAAAATTGGCACAGAGTCTTCTAAATGAATTGCGCATCCCTGAAGACCATGCAGGGATAAACTTGAAATAAAGTTACAGAAGGATTAGTACCCTGATGTTAGTAGTTACTTAGATTTGGACAAACAACAAAAGTCTCTCAACTCTCATTTTTTCCCATAGATTTTATTATAATCAGTTCTTGACGACAAATATTACTTAAGTGGTCCTGGCATTACTTCAAGAACTGTACCAAAACAAGACTAGGGTGTTTCTTGTAACTGGAGATCTATTTGCTCTTGCAGAAGAGGAAGGGGATCTTTCCCCACTGAGAGAAGAGGGGGAGAAGACTTAAATCTACCCCCTAATTTTGCTACTTAGATGACAGTGAAAAAAACATTTGCTGTTCAGAGATTACATATTTGTACTGCTTGAGCAGCTGGCAATTAGGATGGGGAGGGAGTGAGGTATGTTAAATGGACACCATGAAACAACTTCTATGACCCTTCACAGAAAGCTGGGGCAACATGGACAAAGAGGTACAAACTAGCACAGACTCCAAAAGTAAGGAAATGAGCTGGACCTCAAGAAATCAGGCAACTTCATGAATAATTTCTCCTCCAGTTGCTCCAATAACATACGAATCATATAAAGCATTTCGATGCAGGCAACATCAGCGCTGGTTGCTAAAAAAGTTTTTTTTATATATCTTTTCTTTTAAGAACTTATGAAGCTTTCTGCAGAGGTCTTCACAAGGACACTAGAAAATCGGGAAACCTGGTGGATGAATAAAAGAACTGGCTCCTCCCTCTCCTGATTCTGTCTGAACCAATATTTGATTATATTTTATTCAGGGGCACCTCAGCTTCAAGTAAAGCCAGAGCTCCCTTGCAGATTGAGACAAAGGCTGAAGAATTTTTTTTTTCTGTTAGGATAGAACGCAGAAATAGTTTGGTGTGGGCTGACCTGTCCTGTCCGTATGTTAGCTGGTTAGCTCTGGTGAAATATCAGCCTGGTTGCATCAGTACCTTTGACCAATTACCACTTTTTAATCTCCGGCCCACAATATTTTTTTTTTCCATGCTAAGACCATTAGACCCACCTCCTCCTCTCTCTTCAGTAATAGTTGACAGCTCTCAACAGACAACTTGCACAAGGCAGCTCTCAAGCTATCTCCACCTATGCAACAAGTGTCAACTAAGTAATGGTACTCAGATCAGGTTTTAGATAAGCATAAAGGGATGCTAGAATCAGCAGAACAATCACAATCTCCAGCGAACCACCAGCATGAATTAACCCCTAAAGTTGCTTCAAAAGACTATCAACATAGTCTAGTTGGGAATCATGATGGAAAGATGGGAGGAGACTTTTCCTTTTTCCATTTACTCCTGCTGCTCTCAGTTTTTATGTTAGAGGTTAGACTATCTGGATTAATTTCTACTCTTGAGTGTTACTGGAGGCACAACTTCTACCAGACAAAGAGGAACAATGTGGCCTTTGACCTTCCCTGGCAGTCTCCCTGAATCAGTTTAATTCAAGGATGAACATGGCTCTGGATGGATGCTTGGCTTGAGTAAGGCCTGAGGGTCAGCACACTTGCAACAACAATTGTTTTTTTTTAGTGTTTATATATTTTTAAAGTGACTTTAGGAAAATCAAACTGTATTAGCATAAAAGATTTGCCCCTGATATTAAAAAGAGAGAGAGAGAGCCAAGTTTTCTGAACATTCATTCATCTTAGGCTATGCCATAATCTGTCTAATTCACCCCTTTATCCCTAATATTGAAAGTTCCTTTGGTCAACAATTTCGCTGATTTTTAAAATATTATTTTACCCATAAATTTTCACTTTGTCTTTTTCCATGGATGTCATTGAGTCAGTATGCACTTATAGAAATATCCTCCCAAATATTATGATTAAAAATATTTTGAACATGAAATGCATTCAGAACAATAACCAAACAAAACAAATCCCCCCGTGGCATAAAGCCCCAAATCTCCAGTTTCTCACATCTCCAGGAGAATTCCTGCAGTGAAAACAGCAATCCCCACACAGACAATATAAACTGTTACTCTGCTTGAAAAGTCACAAGGGACTACACAGGAAGAGCTGACTCTATATTGCTGTTTTCCTTTACAGTTCTAAATACAGGGACAACTTTCACTGTGTAGCTCTGACTCAGATGAACATTTTATAATGGAAGCCAGTGCATTCAAACCACTTAAAAGCAAATGATGTGAGCATCTTGCCATTGCAACAAGATTTAAATTTTCGTAGACTGTTTGCCATAAAGGTCCACTAAAGCATTAGAAGAAATTAAGTCCTTCTCTCTGGGGTTTGTCTTATTTTCTTCTTAGTGGGAGCTGTGCCTAAGTACTTCAGAGTCACACTGAGAGAAGCGACATCATTAACATACATTCT
The DNA here is from genome assembly GCA_004024945.1 of Uropsilus gracilis. Taxonomy (NCBI): domain Eukaryota; kingdom Metazoa; phylum Chordata; class Mammalia; order Eulipotyphla; family Talpidae; genus Uropsilus; species Uropsilus gracilis. The sequence continues at coordinate 36,999 of PVHY01013442.1, read as the reverse complement.
TCAGAGCACAAGTGCACATGAACTCCTAAATCTTGGAACTTGTGAAAGTTAACAAAATTGCAATAGCGAACTTCAAATCAAACTCCTCATTTGGGGTAGCAGCTAGGAAACAAGTGCTAATACTTTCGTAAAATCTGTGGGAACACAGCGATTTATGACATACTCCAAGTCCAGAGGAATCATTGTTTTTTTCTAGCAAAACGGGTTCATTGTCCATAGTTAGTGTACATATGTCATTTAGAATCCACTTACTGTTAGATGCTGGAACAGCCACGCCCTCATGATATTTGTGGCTACTTTGGGAAAGATGCCACGCTTTTTGTGACGCTTTTTGTCCTTATCTGGATCATCATCGTCACCTGTGCTGGGGGAAGCTACACTGTTGTCCAAGCCATCACCTGCAAACATAGTGAATCAAATTTTGACTGATGCTACCTTGACATGCTTTATTCAAATAGAATGCCTTTGGATATAAACAAAACCAAAAGAGCAATATAAATGATTAATCGTTCATTTGGTACTTTTTTTCTTTTTTCTGTTTTTTTTCAAGACAAAGAGAAAGAACAAGTCCTAAGCTCAAAAGTAGTCAGGTCTAAGGAACTTCTTCCAAAGAACAGTGTGAAAGGTCAAAGGGAATGGAGGGAAATAGCCAATCTCTTTAGCAGTTTTGTTGCCATGGTGATCATTCCCCTGTGGATAGCTGACACGTGAAGGGTAACTCTGACTGGGGCATTAAAATATGGTGGCAGCCTTAGCAGAGGTGCTGTCCTGCCCGGGTATTCAAATCCCATGAAACCAAGTAAAGTCGTTGACGTCAATTTGTGAGAAGATACATGGGAGACAGCAACTATTTCCTCAAGTGATCTATCTTAAGACTAGTTAAAGTAGGCCACGGAAATAGAGATAATCCATCATATCAGCAGTTTGACATAAGAATGCTTCGAGTAGAATATAATTTTTCTTGTCATAGAGTATCAAGTTTAGTGAAGGAAAAAACTGGAATAGTTTTAAATTAGGAAACAATTACTATTTAAATCAAATAAAATGATGCTAAGTTGAAGTTACTATTCAAATGGAATGCATTACACTACTAACCCAGACAGTTTCTAAAATTTCTTCTCAACTAAAATTTTTCCGACTGAAAAGTCACCTGCTTACATTTGGCTGTCTTTTCGATCCTGTTTCTCCACCAGAGTTTTGTAACATCTATGTTGTTCTTTTCTAGAAATAGTTTGGGTCTGTGACACAATAAAAGAAAAAAGTAAGTAGTGTCCCTTTTACAATGCCACAGTTAAGAAGAGAAGAAGAAGAAGGAAAAAAAAAAAAAACCAAAAACGACATTTCTGCCCAAGGAATCACACTGGCCAAAACAAGTCATATGGTATTAATGGAAAATAAGTACTTTTTGCTTTGGGCACAGAAATCTACAGGGAAAACAATGAACGAAACCTTCTGCACAGAAGTCACTCAGCTTCTGTCTGAGGTGCTCTCAGTGGAAGCGACTGGCCTTTAGGAAGGAACAGGTTGATCTGGGCGCTGAAGGACGAGCCACAGGAGCAAGGCTTAGCCATGGGGTAACAGACCCAACCACACTGACCCTGGGTGCTGCATGGAGAGTCGTGGAGAACAGCTCACACGGTCCAAAGAACCAGAGAGTTTCGTGGTGACTATATATTGGAAACAGCCTCTATTCAATGGCCTTACTACCTGAATTTCTGTCTCTCTTACTTTTGTTCCAAGTATGCCACGTGCATGGCCGGGCATGGTGGTGCATGCCTGTAGGTGGCAGCCTAGGAAGCCATGGCTGGGGCCAGGGATCACGGTTCAAGTCCCACCGGGGGCACGTAGCAAGACCTAGTCCCACAAACATCGCTAGGCGTGGTGGCGCGCGCCTGTAATCCCAGCTACCTGGGAAGCTGAGGCTGGGGATTGCTTGAGTCCGTGGTACCCCGGGCAACGGAGCCTGTGGTTCCATGGGCAAAAACAGCAAGACCTAGTCTCAGGGAAAAAAAAAACAAACCCAAATATGCCACGTGCAGAAAGAATTTTTTATCTTGATTTCAGTTATTTCAGTCTCATACACTGCAATTAATCAATTATTCTTAACAGTTCCCTCTAAAGACACCCGTCTACCACCAAAAAAAGAAAATTTCCCCCAACGCCTCAACTTATACTGAGCTCAAGTAAAAACTTTGTCAAGTGAGGCCCAGACTGATTTCAACCCATCAGCCATCAGAGCAAAAACCACTCTGACCAAACTTTCGCAAAACTTTTTGAACTGAATTTTTATCCACTTAAAAATCTATCACTTCAAGCTGGGTGTGGTGGCGTGTGCCTATAGTCCAAGTGCTGGGAGGCAAGAGGACTGGGATCACTTGAGTTTGCGGGTTCGAGGCTACCCCGGGCAACATAGCGAGACCTGGTCTCAAAAAAGTAGCCAGGTGCGATGGTACGTGCCTGTAATCCCAGCTACCTGGGAAGCTGAGGCTGGGGATCACTTGAGTCTGCGGGATCCAGACTATCCCGGGCAACATAGTGAGAACTAGTCTAAAAAAAGCAAAAACAAAACTATGACTTCACTGTGTTTTAAATCCACATGTTAGGTCTCTGTTTTCAGTGAACAAGAGCATGAAGACCTGCAATTCAAAAGACTTTCTTGGATCAATGAAGAAAGTATTGGGTGACAGTCCCAAGTTCTCTCCACCAGGCAAAGACTATGCAGCATCTGACACCCACATCCCTAAATCGGTGTCAGGTCACCCCACAAACTATTTGCATGACCAAGTGTTTGAGAAGGAGTCCCCTTGGATTTGCCTAATAAATTCTCTGAAAGTCCAGCATTTAAAGAGGCTTCTTATTCAGAGGAGCAATTCACCATATAAAATAACAATTCATTAAAGAAACATGAGAAAAGCAAACAGCACCACAGCATTTAAAATTTCAATGGGCTAATCCACTGTCAATATGCAAAGGTAACCCAGAAAAAGAACATATTACTTGCCCATTGATTAAAAAATGAAAAGCTTCTAACCTAAGGACAGTTTTTCACCACCTCTCCATGATTGTTTTCCACCTTAGGAAAAAAATAGCCTCTCTATCCGTCTCCAAACCCCTTCAGATTAATTTAGCAGGCGATGCCTAGTGCCTGCCTAGAAGAGAATTCATTGATAATTTATGGAAATATCTACTATAATCCAGAGGAGATGACTTTTTTCCAGCTTTGTGCATCAATAGATAATCAAGGCCTTAAAGCAGCCTTAGCTTCCCATTACCTCAGGCAAAAGAATTCCTGAAAGCGTGCCTTGAGGGCACCTGAATTATATACTCCATTAGGAGAGGAAGGCTTTCTGCATTCCATGTGTAACACTCACCAGAACCTTTCCTGTTTATTTCTGCTGTATGAAAGCAGAAGCATTAGGAACAGAATTTTTTTAAGTGAAGACTTATGTAGATACAATGGAGAAACCTTTCAAGCTGGAGCCAGATCACCCCCTTCAGTCCCTGGCAATGACCTCTCCCGAATAAAAGGTTTCTATTACATCATTAGCTCAAGCCAAAAACAGCCTTGGCTTAATGCACAGTTTGTTCTTCCTACTGTTTTTAGGCAAATACAGCTACTTTACTCCCATCTGGGAGGGAAATTACACTGCTGGGTTGTAATCTAAGACAAGATTTTCATTGGAAGCAAATGCTTTCAATCCAGTGTAAATACTGGTGCATGTTCAGAAAAGCCTAAAACAATAAACCCTGCTCCTTCCCGACACAAGTTAGGGAAATGGAGAAGATGGGGAAGGAGAAGAGCGTAATAAAATAGACTATTCTAAAAGCAAACACTTTCATAGATTTTAATAAATTGTTTAACCTCTTCCACTTTCTAAAATTGAAAATTGATCTCAAGACATCTTAACCTCAGAGGAAAGTCTAAATGGTCAATTGTACCTTCAGCGTTCCCATTCACTCTGCAATCTGATACAGCCACCTCTATGTGGTCTCTGGAGAATTTATTTCCTTTTTTTTTTTTTTTTTTAATTTTTAAGATCACTAAACAAACTTGGAGAACCACCGGCCAGCCACACGACAACAGGCAGCAGCTTTGAACCACATTTGTAAAATGTCAGCAGTGACTTCATTCCTGGAGCTGACTTCTCCTGCCGCCAAATGAAGGCAAACTGAAAAGGTGGAAATAATCATAAAAATGATGCTAGTCCATAAACAAGCTTACAGCCTCATTAGGATAGCAGTAGGCTCCAGTGGGTGATTTATGCTCGTTTTGCTGATGCTATGAGGAAATGCCATAGGGCGACTTGAGCCAATTGCTAATGGTTTCTGACAGCTTCTTAGCAACTAGTGCAAGCAACGTTGTGGCGTTTGCTAGTGACAGAAACCGAAATGTCATATTATCTGCCCATGTGTCATGAAGTCCGTGTGGCAATTAACTAGGAGGCCGGTGTCTAAGGGGCCAGAGGCTCCTGAAAATGGCCTTTGGCTATGCCGAGGCAGCCAAGAGGGCTGAGTTCCAGGGCTGCACATATGCAACATTCTAATGCAGAAACCCGCTTCCTGGCCACTTCCTGGCTCTGAGAACACTGAGGGAAACCGAAGGGAAACTCGAGGCTCCTCTCTCTAGGCACTGGCTCTGGGGTTATCAGAAGGCTCTAGAGCCATCTACTCTGACATGATTCTCCGAATGGCTGCTTAATTGGCAGTACCTGGCGCTGTGCTTTTTGAAGGCTGCATTCCAAGGTGCTCCGTGCTTTCCCTGCTCCCTCACACGAGTCTGAAAGGACTGTGGCCCACTGAAGCAGACTCTGGGCCTGTCTGCCCACTCGCAGCGGAGGAGGAACTGTGCCCGGCAACAAGGCACTATTTCAAAAGCACCAGGCTTCTAACAAGCAGGGGGAGATTCTTGGCCACACTTTTCAGTTTCCAAGCTATCAAAACCATGCACTATATGTCAAACTGTCAAACCTTTCAGCGTGGGCCATTTGCCCTTTCAAATAATATTTAAGAATTGTTTTTACAAAATTTTATAGGCCATGGTCGAGCGAAAGAGGCCAACCAACAAAGAAAGGAATTTGTACTACAATTCGTCTACGGACAATTTCTTGTGAGACCTGGGCGCATCCCTGTGGAGCAAGGCAGGTGACCTGTGCAGCTCCCAGCCTGTCAGAGAGCTCAGATTTCAAACACGCTCAACTCAAACATCCCGAGTTGCCTATTTAAGCAAGCCCGGGCATTTAGACTGTGCTATCTCGAGCCTTTCAAAGCAGGATAAAGAGGCATTTATCGTATTCAGGCCATTCAATGGGTCAGACTGACCGTCAGCAGGGGTGCCTCTCTGGCAGGTCAAAGCCCTGCTCCCATTTTTCTCTCTCGACTAACTCCCTCTGGCCTCCAGGGCTGCCATTCCTCAAAATCTGTTCCTCGGGAGGCAAAAACAAAACCCACCCCAAGGGCCTGAGATTTACATCACAGCTGATGGGAACTTCCGGGGCCAGCAGGTATCAATGAAATGGGTTGTCTGTCAGAAAGCTCTTGGTGTCAGAGAGGCAAAACTCCTAATGAGGGAGATGAGCTTTCCATTGCCAAGGCAAGTGAACGTGTCAGGTTGTGGATGCCACGTTTTTTGCCAGAAGTTAAGCTGGCAGCACCTTAGCTTCAAGACCATTTTGTTGACAATTTTATATTGGATGCCCAGGTCTCAAGTTGGGTCCTCTCCAATTTTTTTTAAAATTTTTTCCTCTTTAAATGCTTTTGGAGCCAGGCGTGGTGGCACATGCCTGTAATCCAAGCGCTGGGAGGCAAGAGGCCTGAGACTGCTTGAGTTCACGGGTTCGAGACTACCTGGGGCAACATAGTGAGACCTGGTCTCGAAAAAGTAGCCAGGAGCAGTGGCAGGTGCCTGTAATCCCAGCTGCCTGGGAGGCTGAAGCTGTGGATCACTTGAATCCGTGGGATCAGGACTACCCTGGGCAACATAGTCTCAAAAAAATAAATGCCTTTGGCTTAGAGGGACTGTCCCCCAAATTACCTAGACTTAAAAACCAAAGTCATTGATAATCATCTCTCTTGTCTGTTTCCTCACATAACACATGCATATGACAGAGGATATGACATGTCCTCCTCCCCTTAAGAAACATGTAGAACATTCCTGCCTTGCTAGTGGCTGCTGGTGCTAACATCAGTATGGGGAGGCTGTGTTTCCTCTGGAGGAGAGCTATCTGAATATGCCTGGGATCCAGGTTGTTAGGGTAAAAAATCTGAAAACTATTCAAAACCTACTTCTTCAGATCATGACTACTTCACCCCAACTCAGCTGGGATAATGTTTCTATGTTACGCTAAGAGGATAAATGATAAAAATTGTAGACAACCCTCTCTCAGGAGCCAGCTAGAATACTTCAGCAGTTTTAAAAAGGTGTTTTGTCCTCATTTAGAATGTGTAATAGCTGCCAGAATGAGTTTTCTAAAACACATATCTGATCAGGTAAGTCTGACACTTAAAATACTTCTGTGGCTACCCTTTGCCTGCAGGATAAAGGTCACATTTTCTAGCCTGGCATGAAAGGCCTTTCGTCATCACTCTCCCTGGTGTGTTTCCAGCTGGTATTCCGCAGAGCCCTGATGTGCAATGCCACTCATACTCCACCCCGGAACCTGAGTCTCCACAACATTCTTAGCACACACACACACACCCCACCTCCCAACTCCTGGGCAGACCCCCTCTTCTTATAACATCTTTCCCTTCCCACCCCCAATAAGTGTGGCAAACTCCTTGATGACCTTTGAGACTCACTTCAACTGCCATCTCCTATAAGAAATATTGGCTGAACTTAAGCTGACTAGCAACACCACTCCCCAATTCTGACTGATTTTTCTCAGGCCATTCCTTCATCCAAACACATAGGATCCCCTGCTGTGATTGATTTCTGCATACATCCCCTCAACCTGATTACAGAATATGTGAAAGCAGTGACAGGGTGGTCCATCCCCCCCCACCCCCTGACACCCTTTAACTGCAGTGTTAGGTCAGTGGAAATAATGAAGACTTATCAGCTGCTTATGAGGTGAATAAATGAGTGTATTTTCATCCCTTTGTGGAGAAAACTGAAGTTTCAACTTGTAGTTGCTACAATTCTTTGTGATGCATACTTAAATTTACTCCTAAAAATCAATTACCAGCAAAATACAGTAAATTATAAGAAGGCATAAAAGGAATATATTCTCCAAAGCTGGGAAGTTTCTTTAGAATCTCTAAGTTCCTCTTGGACAAAAGATAGACTAACAGTAAAAGAATCTGAGTTCCTTATAACATTTGTCCTAAGTCTTCAGAAATATACCCTTACTTCCTGCAATTGTAATTTAAAACTATCCCAGTAAAATTTCTTGCAGTATGTGCATATTCCCTGAGTTCAGCTTTAAAGAATAAAGAGGAAAGCTATTTGATTTCCTCTGCACTTTTCCCAATGAATTAATTATGCTATCACCCTATGCACATCTTTCAGTTTTACTGCAGCAAATAAATTCAACTGTCTTTAAGCAGAGAATCTGATACTGAGTTAAGATTCCAGATTCATACTTTAGACATACAGTGCTAAATAAACAATTCTGGAACACCGGAAGTTCTTCTCTTATGATATTCCTCGACATCTGCCTCAACAGTTTTCAGTTTCAGGTTGTCTAAAGCCCTCAGTATCTGATACTTCGTTACAAACTGACATGCCATAGGGTCTCAGAAGACATTAGAAAGGATTTCTTAAAGACAAATGAAAACATAATACCACCCCTTAAGCCCTGTTACAGACTGACAAGAGAAACACTATTCACTTCATATACCTCCAAATCTGCAGCCAATATACAAATATGTAATAATCTAAATCCAATGATTGACTTTAAGTTTAACTTTAATTAGGGTTCTCTTAACTCAGCTTCCCTTTTGTATCTCCTCCCATCCTTAGGTGTTTAATGTTTCCTTGTTCTTAGTTCAAAGTGACTCTGAGTTGATCAAAGAAAAATAACAAAGGAAAGCACATTCTCACAGACTTTATTTTACCACCCATGACTTTCCTGAAAATTTTGAGGGGAATCCTTTGGAAACCCAGATGAGGAGTGAGATGCTGGCTCTGCCACAGTGCTGATTTCTACAAGGGGGTACACAGACACCCTATATCAGTGATTAAAAAGATGGCGGTAAGAAGAAGGTGGGGGAGGGAGATTGACAAAAAGAAAATTTTAACTGGACATGATTGACACTTGCAAAAAGAAACATCTTGATACACTTCCTCAGACTGGCTTCACAGAGATTTGATGAAGCTTTTCCTTTCTAGTTGAATTTAGGTTTGTTAAACAGTGACCAAAATGTGGTAATTGTTAACCACTGTGGAAGGAACTCACAGCTGTATTCTGCCTTTTAGTGGGCTCCTGACATCACAGACCTCTCAGACCAGAAACAAGGACCTCTTTCTAGGAAAGTACAGCCCCCTTTTCTTTAAAGAGTGAAAATGTGGTATTTGAAAAGGAACCCAATGTAGGTAACTATCTCTTGCATAAACTCACTTCATTCATTTAACAAAATGTGTCCAATTCCTCTATTGTCCCAAACATTATGACAACCTTTGGGACACAAAGGATGAACAAAATCAGAAGAATTCTAGTTTCTATGGAGTTTTCCAGTTAGAGGGCACAGATGTTAATCATAGCAATAAATGGACAATTGTACTCAATCAGGAAGAAATAGAAATAAATCTATGAGTGTGTGAAACAACAATAATTGACTTGGCAGCGGTGATCGCAATCAGAAATCTGGAGTGAAGAGAAGACAACTAGGTATATTGGATAGACTCAAAGTCAGAGAGCAGAGAAAGGACTGTGGACCACAGAAACAGCATGCACAAAAGCCCTGTGTGTCTGCAGGAAGTATGACGGAGCCGGAGAGCTGGAATCTGGGAAAGGAGGGCAAGATGAGGCTGGAGAGGTCAAAGACCACCCAGGACCTTGTGGGCAATGGTCAGAATTTGGGTGTCTATCTTGAGAACTCTAAGAATTGTGATCTAGCTGGGCATGGTGGCGCATGTCTATAGTCCAAATGCTGGGAGGCAAAGGCCTAGAATCACTTGAGTTCACAGGTTTGAGACTACACCAGGCAACATAGTGAGAACTGGTCTCGAAAAAGCAGCCAGGTGTGGTAGCATGTGCCTTAATCCCAGCTACCTGGGAGGCTGAGGATGAGGACTGTTTGAGTCCATGGGATTGGGACTACCCTGGGCAATATAGCAAGACCTAGTCTCAAAAAAAAAAAAAAAAAGAATTGTAACCTGTAAGGGATTGTGGAGTTGTCCCTGTCCTCACTATCATCTGATCTAATATTACATCAGTTTTGCCTTTTTAATAGAGCTACATTCCCCAGTGTCTCTAGTTCAACTAACAGATTCCTTAATTCCAAACTAGGATTGAAGAATGAAGGTCAATGGAGGACAAGGTGTCCATTTAAACAGACTCCAGTTTAGGCAGAGAGCACATTCTGACGATAATTTGTAAGTACGTCTCTTGGACATTAGAACACGTTTTTACATAAAAGCCAGTTATGAATGGTGTTAAGTCCCAAGGCTAACTCATTAGCACCAAAGTAATTCATTAAGTGAATGCAGTCCTAGCTGTCATCTGAGCCTTGGCTGCAGGAAATCAGAAAGAATCAAAAGGAAGATGAGTTTCTTATTTCTGTACACAAAGTCAGCTCAGGAAAATGCTATCATAGGGATCGTCAGCTTTAGGAACTTTATTTCCCAAAGATGCATTTCATGGCCTAACCTCTCTCTCTTGGAGTTTTGAAGTGTTCCAATGCCTTGCAGATGAACTTGGCCGCTCACGATGGTGACCTCAACTAGATCTATTTTTTTCCTGCCCTCAACTTCAGACCCATCATTTCCCAACAACCAAAATACCCAGTCTTTCAGTCTAGACGACCCGAGCCAGAGTTTGGGTACAGTATACTCAGAAAGAACAAATTCAGAGTAGAAATGAATAACTCATGCCCCCTCACTTTCCCAGAGTGTTGGCATTTTTAAAAGATGATTTGTTAATGCAAGTGAATCTTAAAATGGCAGGCTTTCAGGTGGAGTGCTAAATTAGGATTTTTTTAAAATATGGCTTATATTTGGAAACTTGCTGTTGTTTGTTTTTTAATCAACAGATGTCAGTTTTCCAGAAAGCCCTAGTGGAGATTTCCAAACTGACTCTCAGACTCTCTGACTCTCACCAAGCCCACCCCATGTCACCCCACCACGACGCCTGCTTGCATTTCGGAAGCCACCTGTTTCTAAACACTTCAATTCTTTTCACAGGATTTGTGGTAACAATAAATAGGTTCTGAAGTAAATCAGTGAGAATAAAAAGAAGAGATCTAGCTTGAATGTGTGTATATGTAGGTCATTCATAAATTGAGTGTTTATAACTCAGGGATTGCCAGCCTGTTGAAATAAATTTGGAATCACTTCTTTACTATAAATAACACATTCAGTTAAGCTTCTATCGTGTCATGATTCTTCACTGTCAACACAAGTAATGCCTCAAACAAAATTGGATGGAAAATATGGAAAGAAACCAACTCAATGAGACCCAAAATGATAATATTTACTGGATTTTTATGGCGTCCAAAAATTTTTTGGTCAAGATTTTAATGTGCAGTCAATGAGACTAGAGGGGGAAACGGAACTTTCCAAAATCATGGAAAGCAAGAATTGTCTGCGAAAGCAGGTCAGTACTCATGTAAAGTTTACTTAAGATGAATTTTATGTCGATGTTCATATAAGTAAAATACTGTGGACAAACACCATATATACCAAGAAATGGGATAAATTTTCTCAATTATTTTTCTTGAATCGTTGCACTTTGTTCTTTGGAGATAGGAATACTTTTTTCTAGTAACTCAATCTGACTTTTTTGACTTGAATCCCCTCAGGGGAACAACAGCAAATTAGTTGCCTACACACAGAGGACAAACAGCAATGATGAATAGGAAAGAAGAAAAACATAGATTTTACTCATTTTTCATCGATTCAGCATTTTTTTTTACAACTAAACGCCGTGGAAAATCCCTGCAAAAACAGCATAACTTCTTAATGAAGTCTCAGAAACTTCAGGATGTGAGTGTCCTGCAAGATATTACTGAAATCTATGTATTTATACTAACAGTAAAATAAAATGGAAATCCCCACAACCTTTCCCTAAGAAAAAAATGAAATACACGCCAACGCAAGACTTAAACAGTGAAAAGTCATAAACTTTTATTTTAAATCAACATTATGGAGAAAATTTTAGGAACCAGGACTTTACTTATGCTTTAATTCACTTGAAATGTATGTCAGGCATATAGTAATGTATGATAGATAAGTTCACTGTTTGAAATCTTCCCGAAATATATAAACAATATATTAATAAATGATCCTAAACAAAAATAGATGTCCAATAGGCAGGTAGATACACACAGATACACACACAAACATACATACATATACCATCATTTTTGTGATATCTTCAAAAGCTTCCCATATAATTTTAAGCTTCTATAGTATTCTGCTTAGTAGTTTATGTAGTATTTACACAGACAAGAAACCATTATATATCAGGGCATAATTCTTTATCAAACTCAATTATATAGAGCACATTTGAAAAGTAGAATTTCAAAAGAAGTTTCAGGTATGCAGGTTAGAAGCAGTGGTTTTCAACTTTGCCCAGACGTAGAATCATGTAGTAGCTTTTATAAACCCTAATGCCTACGCATACCAAAGACCAATTAAAATAATATTCTGGGGATGAGATATGGGCATTAGTGATTTTTAAATCCCAAGATGATTCAAATGTATGGCCAAATTTGAGAACCACTGGCTTAGAATCACAGGTTATATGTGGTAAAGTTCATACTATCTCCAAATGACCACAAGCCCCATAAGAGAATTATGTTAATTTCACATGCAGTTTTCAAAAATTTACCCATCTGGTTTCCTGACTCATAGCTTAAAGATAGTTGAATTCTCTGTAAAAATATAGGATGGTAAAAAAAAAAACAAATATTAAAAGTCTGAAAAGCAAAGCACGCCAACAACCTTTAGTGAAGGGGAGAACAGCTGTATAGATGCTAAAGAGGCTGTGGACACAAGAAATATAGAGCACAGTGCCATCACTCATCTAGCCACTGATTTTAAGTTATTTTATAAGTATGTTATCATCAGATATGACAGTATATTTGCAGTCTAGAAGCATTTTCATTAATATATTTTATTAATGCTTTTAAAGCTAGGGTTCTAGTATTGTTACCAGAAAGGAGGGGGTTGCGGGAAGGGGACCCATGAACTATGGAGGAGGCTTATGGGTGCGTTGATGGTGGGGATGGGGTGGTAACAACATCTGAGGAGATGTGAATCTATTCCCCTTGATCACATACAGTGTTGTAATCCAATCTTATCCCAATATAAACGATTCAATTCTTTAGAGTAGGATTCTCTTCACCTGGACCACAGCATCACCCCTGAATGTCACCAGATAAGCCAGAATAACACCCTTAGGTGCTGCAGAAACTCTTCTTACATTGCTGGCCCCAGCTACCCTGGTCTGTGTGATCAGTTGAGGCAGAGCCTCTACATGGAGCAGGGAGAATGGGTAAAACACAGGGCACCAATCCATTCTCAGACTTTCCCTGGCTTCTGGTATCTTCTCTCATGTCCAAGTCACTCACAACCTCCTCTTCACCCCTTACCAATAGGCTTTCCTTCTGCTCTCAGTGCACATACAGGTCTGAGGAACAGCAACAGTGCTGCAGAGAGGACCAGGGCAGCGGCAGGGCAGCTCAGGAAATGGGAGAGCAGGACACGGTAGAAAAGAGGACTGAGGTTGGGGAAGACATGGCAATCTGTACAGATTTCTCCGTGTACAAAGTGAAATGACCTAGAGCCGTGCATGGTGGCTCACGCTTGTAAACCCAGTGCTGGGAGGCTGAGGCCAGGGATCGCTTGAGTCCATAGGTTTGAGACTACCTCGGGCAACACAGCGAGACCTAGTCTCTAAAAAAATAGCTGGGCGTGGAGGTACATGTCTGTAATCCCAGCTACCTGGAGGCTGAGGCTAAGGATCACTTGAGTCTGTGGGTTAGAGACTGCCCTGGGGAACATAGCAAGACCTAATCTCTAAAAAAAAAAAAGTGAAATGACCTAGCTTGAGAATGTAGACTAGCAAGTCTTTGGGGAGAAAGAGGAGATATGTTTAGTTAGAAAGAAAATAGACAAGACAGAGTTGAGGTTTTTTAAAAAGGTGAGTTATTTGCTCAATAAAATCATCTAGAAGTCCAACTTTTCCAAAAGAAAAGATCTGAGAATCACTGGCTCATCTAATCCAACCTCAGACTTCTCCTTGATTGCCTCAGCTCAGTACTTTGGTGTGTCTGTAGCGCCACATAGGAAATTGTCGACTTTCTCAGGGACAGTTGTTTTTCACAATAAGCACACTTCAAAAGGGGGCAACTTTACCTGGGTGGACAAATAAAAAGAAAACGAACTTTCTGGTGCAGCATGGTTCCACCCTGCACGTGAAGATGCAGTTTGCATTCAGCAGAGTCAGACACTGCATTTCTAGTAGGTTCCAGGAGCTGCAGATGCTGTACTGCTGGTGTCAAAGGACTGCAGTAGGTACCTAGGGAAGGTTCTGAGGACGTTCCCCTCTGGGCAAATAAAGCTAGAAAATATGTTGGGTGCATGTAGATGCCTAGCTAAAATGGAAGGAGAGGGCCACCTCTCCTCAGCTGACACATGAAGACCACCTGCACCCACTACACACAGATGGGAAGAGGCTGTTTGGGTCCTTATTTCTAGCAGGTGACCTCGCTGATGCCTTAAGGGTTAACTGGAGTGACAGAATTACCCCGATATTTCACAGCGGGACTCCTCTTGCTGTTGGTACCATAGCCTCTCTGGTCCTCCATTTTTCTCAGCATAGACAACATCTCCTCTTGCCCCCCATGTGCGCTGACACAAGTTCTCGTTCCCACCCAAAATAGGCTAACTCATGACAACTAAACATAGTATAAGAGCATAATTTGGTCTCTGTCATCCAGTTGTCTAGGGTCGCATGAATCCCATTTCACCAATTAAGAGTTGTATGACTCTAGGCAGGTCATTTAGCCACACGAAGCCTTTACCGCCACTCTTGCAAAAGTGAGCATAGCAATGGTACCTAAACTTAAGAATTATTAGGCAGATTAAATGTAATAAACTGCATAAAATATTTATCACATAACCTAGCATTGTGTGGCTTTTATTTTCCTTTCTTCTCCCCCAGCCTTTCTACCACCCCCAAAGAAGTCCTGGATTAACCTGGAACTCTGTAAGAAGCTTCAGGGTGGGGTGGGCAGTGGCACATAGCGAGCCCTGGCACACAGGCTGGCAGCCTGCTAGTGGAGGATGGGAAACCACTCACAAGTTCTCTGTCCCACACAAAATAGGCTAATTCATGATAACCATGTCTTCAGCTCTCTAAGTGATATTTCCTTGGTAGCTGTTAACTGCAAAGGCTTTTGTTTAACCAGTAAGGACAAAACTTCTATCATTTAAAATGGCATTCTGCAGGCCGGGCATGGTGGCACATGCCTATAGATGGCAGCCTAGAAAGTCACAGCTGGGGTCAGGGATTGGGGTTTGAGTCCCACTGGGGGCACATAGCGAGAGCTAGTCCCAAAAAAATAGCTGGGCATGGTGGCGCGCACCTGTAATCCCAGCTACCTGGGAAGCTGAGGCTGGGGATTGCTTGAGTCTGTGGTATCCCAGGCAACGTGAGCCTGTAGTTCCACGGGCAAAAATAGCAAGACTGAGCCTCGAAAAATTAATTAATTAATTAATTGATTGATTAAAATGGTATCCTGCAGGGCTAGGAAAAGTGAGATGCATGCATTACAGAAAGACAGGGCTAAGTGTCTAGTGTCATCCAGCTCATGTCTATATAGTGAGAACAGTAAATACAAACTCCCATCTATCAGGTACTTACAAGGCTCCTGAAACTGGGCTTGGCATTTCTCCTGGATCAATAAACCCTCACAGAAATCTCAGAAGTCAATTTATTTTTATGGTCAAAAAAAAATTCTTCATATTTAAAAACTTTTATTATGGATTCCCCCCCCCCCAACTTACTTCCGTTGGTTGTTCTAATAACCAACAGAAGTAAGCCATATTTACTGATGATTATGAAAGTAACTTGGGAGTGTGTGTTTTATTTATCTCATATCATCTTTGCCATTGCCCACCCTTTCAATGCACAGAGAGAGAAACCTGCTGTTCTATGGATAAGGAACTAGAGCTCCCTGTGGACTCAAATTTGGATTCGATTCAAGACTAAACCCCTAACCATTCTAGGAGGACTGCCCCCTTAACCCTTTTTAGACACTAATAATCAAGCTGCATTGCCTTAATCTGTCGAAAGACCTTCCAGATCAGACTTCTAAATCTGACCCATAATGTGGGCTGGGTCCATTTTTCTTGACTCATGTCCCATCTACTGAAGTCAAAGAAGGAGAACACAGAAGCTCACAGTCTCAGAGTGGCGTGTGAGGGAAAAGGTTAAGTATGAAAACCACCCCTGAACTGTCAAAGGAGGAAGACAAGTACCAAGTGTTTATAGACCCGGAGAAAGGACACAAGACTAGGAGGATGGCAGCTCCAACTTTTGGTAAAGCCAAAAAATAGCAAGAAAGCAAGACGGTTTTCTAGAACATGCCTTCAAAAATTCAAGGAGAAAAATCACAGAGAAAACCTTCATGTAATGGGGTGAGAGTTGAACAAGCAGCTTCCAGAACACAGAGCGGGGTCCAGCGTGTTAGGACGTGGCCTGCTGGAGTTCACTTCCTGTCACCAGGGCCCAGCAGCAGTTGCTGCAGAATGACAGGGCCATAAAGAAGTCCGCGGCATGTTTCCAGAATCATACCCATGGTTCTCCAGCACTTCTCCATGTTGGGGATGTGGAAGCCCGGTAGTAAGAAAGCTGGGAGGACTCCAAGGAACCCTGTTCCCTGCCCTCCACTGTGGCCTTCGAACTGCAGACTGCCCCTTAACGTCCATCTCCACCTGAGGGACTTGAACCAGGGGTGCAGGGGAGACCTTCGGTGCAATTCCACCACCTCACCTGCTCCAAATAACCATCAACTCGGCCCAACCAAAGATCTGGGGAATTCCTGGGCCACATAGATAAACCTGAGACTCTCTCCCTGCAGTGACAGAGCATTGGGCCCATGTCATCAGTGGCAACCTTGACCACAACACAGTGGGGAGTAGGGGGCGGGGAGGGGGAGGCAGGTGGCAAGGGGCATGTTAAAGAGACTCTCCTTTTCAAACTGGTCCTTAACACCAAAACTGAGGTGGGGATGGGAAGAAGGTAGGGTTCGAAAAGTAAGGGTGGGGAATAAGATGGCAGGGGGGGGGTGGTGGAAAAGTTTGGGGGGGGGGTTTCTGAGGCTAGAGTTCAGTTTTTAAAATTGGTTCCAGAGATAATTAAGAGATATGTTTAAGGGGAAAAACAAAAAGAAAGAAAGCTGAAATCCAGCCTCTCTGGAGACAGCCTGCCCTCTGAAACTGGATGTTCACATCGAACAGGCCCGGCCAGGCCACTCACGCAAAGGAAGGATGGAAAAGAGACAGACATACGCTCACTGGACGGTTTATTTCCTCTCACCATTTATGTATCAAAGAAAGGAAAGTCGCCCCTCCGGGAGGCAAACAGAATACAAACAAGGCTGCCTATGAAATACCAGCCCGGAGCAGACGCTGCCTCCAAGGCCCACCGGGGAGCAATGCCCATGTGTGGGGTACTCAAGATGATGCCGCCATGCATCCACCAGAAGCCCCCTAGGTCAAGAAGGAATCAGCGGAATCCCTGCATTGCTCTCATCCACGAAAGGCAAATGAGCTTCAGTCCCGCAGACAGGGGCTGATCTGACAGCGGCCCCCATCCCTGTCTTCTCTCACGTCTCTTTGTGAGCGCCCACCGCAACCTGGACGTCAAGGCTACCTGGAGCCCAGGCACCCCCTCCGTTACTGAGCTAGTCACCCCCAAAGAGAGGCAGACCCAGGCTGGTCTCATTTCTAGGATGCTGCCCTAGATCTGGCTTCACCTTGTGATCCGGTTACCCTCCCACCTCCACCTCCTCAGGCGGATGCAACCCTCCGGTATGGGCACGTCTCCTGATTCCCTCCCCTGACCCAACCACAAGCTGGCTGAGAGTCTCCATCTCCCCCAGTCCCCGCCAGCTTCCTTTCCCAGGACTGAACACTGTGCCCATGAACTGCCAGCTGGAGGGAATCCTCTCCCTCGAAAACAGACCTCAGAATGCCAATCCCAGCCCCGCCTGACTTCTGCACTGGCTCGCGTCCCAGAATTCCTTGCTGATGGCCCCACCTATCAGACTGGGTATGTGAAATACCAGGCCTGAACTTGCTACACCTCTTGGACACTGTAGGTTGGACCACCCAGCTGCGTGCACAGAGGCCAACTTCTAGAACCAGGCTGGGTGCTCCGAGGCCTCGTTCCTCTTAACGAAGGGGATGCCCCAGCCCTGCCTGCCCTACCCTCTCTTGCTACCCAGTGTTCGGTGGTGCTAAGTTTCTAGCATAGCTCCTAAGCGTCACATTCCCTGCCTTCTTCTTGCCTAGCATACCAGACTGGAATACAGCCCCAACTCACATTCATTCCTACCCAGGTGGTCTAGAACAGCATGATTTCCAAATCTGATACCAAAGGGGTGTGGGAGCACTGTCATTCTTGCTAGTTCATTCACACCCAAGGATTTTGACCTTCCAGAAATATCTCTGAAATAATTCTCCACGAGTCAGCCATATTTTCAATGTTCGGAGCAGTGTTCCCTCTCGTGTCACAGAGACAACCAAAAGAAATACAGTCTGATCTGAGCAAAAGGACTGGCAGGTTGAAGAGTGGGTCACACAAAGCCATACTTTGATATTTACATCTATGGTCATGAGTCTGATCTGATTTAAAAATACTTAACTTTAAAGTATAGGAAGATAATCTCCATCAGAGAAACCTCAAGGTTTAAAATGCATGAAATGTGACTATTTGGGCCCATGTCATCACTAAAGAAAGAAAGAGAATCCAAATTGTGAAAGCTCACCTGCGCTCATCAATGTGAATTGTCTCACGGCTCTACTCATTTGTTTCCCTTGTCTTTTTTTAGTGAGAAAATGGATGTTTTAAGTTATGCTTTGGCTATTTGAATGTGGAATGATCGTTCCAGGTCTTCTTAAACTTGGCAGTGAGTCAGGGGCAAATTCCCAGATGGTCAAACAATGATTTCACAACATCAGGCCATTATTTCTCATCTATCCAAGTTCCCCCTCTTTCCCGAACATATGCACTCATGACTGACCTCAGGTCAGAGCCCAGGACTCAACTTCCAGGTCAATCACTACTATCTGTGTAGCATTTGTGAAACAGCTCAATTCTTCCAGGCCTCCCTTGCTCTGTTCCAAAAGAACTGGTGATAATATGGACTGACATAGTTCAAAAAGGAAATGTGAAGAATAAGTGAGATTATGTATGGAAACTCTTGGGAAAAACCCAGTGGGATTACATATCTAAGATATTATAAAAATGCCTCTTCTCACAACAGCTTCCTGGATCCACCAAGACAAGGGTAAGGTCATTTTCCATATGCAAACAATCATGGCTACATTCGACCAGACTTCCATGATCTGCTCACAACAAGCTGCCCCACTAGACTGGAAGTTCCTTGAGCATAGTCAATGGGTCTTGATTATCACTGTTTATCCTCAGGTGCCACCACTCATTAGACAGTAGTGATTACTAAATTGACAGATAAAGTCATAAATTTACATAGATTTATTCAGAGTGAATGGAGGTGTGTGTGGGGGGGGGGGGCAGGAGAAAAGTCCCTTAAACTTTACAGGATTTTTTTTCCTCTGCAGGAAAAGTTAATTTTATGACTCTGAGTTAGTTCCACTCTTTCCACATATATGGAATATACAGATTACATTACTGGAAAATTTAACAAAGATTTTGGTCATGCATTCCAGGAGTCTGATAAATCTTCATTTCTCTATTACATATGGAACCATTAGTTGATGGGTTGACTTGGCTAACTGAAAAGAGAGGCATGTCTTAAGAGCTTTTCTTTTGTCATAATGCCACCCCTTTTATCACAAATGAACTGATGAAATGTGGCCTTCTTTGATCTGATTAAATCTATGTTTCTTTACAATCCATCATGATACCATAATATATATAATATATATGTACATACATATATATATAATTTATATATACTGAAACAATTAGATGGCTAAAGAGTCATCATTAGCCTGAAATCTACTCATATTGCCACCAAATGAAACACAAATGGATGATCCACTCATATTCTCTGTGTGTGTATGTGTGCGTGCGTGTTTAATTGGGTCTGATTAAGTGATGTATGGGTCACTCAGAATTGAAGTAAAATGATCATTTTACATGTAATGAAGAACATCATCAGCTCTAACTGGCTCTATTTATTAGAAAGTACATCAGAGAGTGGATGACAGTGACTGTGTGGTTTACTGTTAGGGGAATCATAATGTGTGGCGAAAGGTGGAGTCAAACAGTCAGGAATATTTTGCTCCTGCTCATTTGCAATGAATGGGAATTAACATCATAGCAAGTGGATATTCTATATAAGCACTCCATGGAGGCTATGTGAAGAGTAATTATAACTTCTTGGCTTATTTTATTATTATTGATATGATGGTGGGAGAAAACCAAGATCATTTTTGATACAGCTGAAAAGGGAAATTCATTTCTAAGGAAATAACTACCAGAGTAATAACAATATTAACAAGACTTAACTTCTTCAGTCTTTAAGGCAACTCAGGATCCACAAACACTATAAAACAAGGTTCAAATATTACAGTTAAGGAGACAGCAAAGTCCATGGTAAGCTGGGAGAGGATGAACTGTAATAGACAGAATTCAAGGATGCATAATTATCCACATGCTAACCACCATATCACTGAGAGTCAGGGGAGATGAGGAGAAACTTGAACCCCAAATCCAGTTCTAATTTATGACTTAAAATCAGACTACAGAACACCACCATTTCTGCTAATTCTGGTTGCCCTAGGGTATGAAGGGATAAAGATCATCTATTACCTTTATTCTGTAAGACAAACTAGCTATATAGAGTTTAAGTTATATTAAGAAAGGGGGCAGAACTCAGGAGTAGAACATTTGACTGTAGAATATAGGTTCTGTCAAGGCTCCTAAGGTTCTCCACCTGGAAACACAGTCCCAAAGTTCCCCTCTAAAGTTTAAGCTTTGCCTGGGTGGAAGAGCAACTTTCTCCGTGTTCATCACACTCTGAGAATATCATTTCCCTCCCTCCCTCCTTCCCTTCCTCCCTCCCTCCCTCCCTTCCTCCCTCCCTCCCTTCCTCTTATCCTCCCTCCCTCCCTTCCTCCCTCCCTCCCTTCCTTCCTTTGACTAAGTCTGCTATGTTGCCTGGGGTAGTCCCAAACCCGGGGACTGGGATTACAGGCACGTGCCACCACGCCCAGCTACTGTTTTAGAGACTAGGTCTCGCTACATTGCCCAGGGTAGTCTCAAAACTATGGACTCAAAAGATCGCTGGCCTCAGCCTCACAGTGTTGGGATTACAGGTGCGCACCCACAGCATCCAGCCCTCATCAATGTTTTCTTTATGAAGATGGGGCATACCTGTATAACTTTGGATGGTATGACTTAACCAAAAGCAAGGATATGATAACTGGTGCCAAATATGCTCAACGGCATAACCAAGAAGACAGTTTTCGCTGGAGCAACGAGACAAACTGGCAGTCCCTTGGACACAACAAACGCAAGCTTTCCCACTGTGGAGTTCTTCCAAATGACCAACAGCCACTGCGGAAGCACACGTTTCAACAACCCCTTGGGGAATGCCTGGCCACCAGGTCGGACACCCAGATCTGCAGACACAACCAAGTTATTCTCAGGAAACCGCAGCTGTGGGGATGCCGAGAAACAAGCTGATGGAGTCTAGGAATGCTAACTTGGACAGTGGGAGGCTCGAACAAAGGAATGAGCATTTGCATTCTCCCTACACCCTTCTTCCGTGGGACCCAGCCAGATGAGAGCAGCCGTTTTCCAAGCTCAGTTACCCAGGAGGCAGTTTCTCAAAAGCCGGGCAGAGAGGCAACTTCATTACAGTTAGCCACCGCATCTGGGCAGTGGTGGGTGAGCTGCATTAAGAATTCAGAGCTCAACCTGCCACCCCAATCCTACTAGCAAACTGCCAGGGGAGTCCGCAGCCCGTGCTCCCAGGCCGAGAAACAAGTTCCCAGGCTGAGAAACAAGCTGCAGGTTACTCTGTTTTACGACTCTGCTACACTGCACGTGGAGTTGTTTCTGCAAGGGCAGCATCAGTTCATGCAGTCTGGAAGGTTTATGGCTGCCTGGCCTGTTCGCTGCCTCTCCTGTTCTTGTGGGACAGCAGGGGGTATTGAAGCCCCCCCCCCCAGCACAGGGGTGCTAATCGGCCCTCCTGGCCTTCTTCCTCCTGCACCCTGTGCACCAGTGAGGTAGAAAGTGAGTGCTCTTTCTTCTCATGAGTGCTCCTTCATGTTTTCATGAACTCTCTTTCTTTAGATTTTTTTTTTTTTTTTGAGACTAGGTCTTGCTATCCCATGGACTCAAACAGTCCTCAGCCTCAGCCTCCCAGGTAGCTGGGATTACAGGCACATACTACCACACCTGGTTGCTTTTTCGAGACCAGGTCTCACTATGTTGCCCGGGGTAGTCTCAAACCCACGAACTCAAGCGATCCCAGGTCTCTTGCCTCCCAGCTCTTGGACTACAGGCACACGCCACCATGCCCAGCCTCCTTTAGGTTTTAATTCACTGTCATAATGATAATAGATTCCTATTTAGACCTATTATTTATGATATAGGTCATAATAATAGACTCATCATTAAATATCTGCAACATATTTTCACAACAAAGCCCACATCCTGGCACAATGGGAGTCTCTGCCAAAATGGTCATTTTGCACCGTGTTTCGCACCAGTCATTTCTGGTGTAGCTTTTGGTGCCTTATGCAATGAAGAGGAAAGAAAAGCCCAAACCAGTGAGTTCCATCATGGAACTAAAGGAGTCAACCAACCCCACACGTCACGTGAGTATACAGCCAGGCCTGTACATGGCTGTCAAGTAAGCTTTGAAAGTCAGAATTTGGTAACCCCCAACCATGCATTCTTATGACATTTCTTGGCCTAACTTGATAGATTGATTCTGAAAACATACACTAATTTTTTAAATGCAAAACAGACCCACTTGTGTTAGGGCCTGCACAAACAGAGGACTAGAAGAGTGGAAACAGCATAAACAATGTTGTTTATATACAAGGCCTGAGAAAACGGCTGCACTTTCCTCCAAAATTGCAGGAAGTATCAGAGTAACCCCATCCATTAAGGTGGAATAAGAACCACATTTTCCATAGGAATGGACACAATTTTTCAGATAGACTGACATTAAAAGATCTCGAAGCAGGAGCACAATTAATAAAGGATGACTTCTCTTCCAACCTACCCTTGAACGGGCAGAAAATTCCAGCCACAAACATTGCTTAAAAGTTAAAACTAAGTGAAACCAAACACAGCAACAAAAGGGCAGATGCGAGACACACTGAACATTGGCATGTTTGGCTTCCTTCTGACGCCCTTGTGAAGGCTTGAAGATGGTTCCCACAGCGGTGTGTCTGCGAGGGGCTGCTTCTGCAGCCAGAGCACCCTACTCTGTGCACATGAGCCCCGAGGTCTCATAATCCCATGGGGATTAGCCCTGCTTTATTCCTTTCTTCATCGGTTGGCTTCCTTGCTCCATTTCTCCATTTTTCAGGTTGTTGTTGTAACAAAACTATATTTAAAAGTAAGCAACAGGAAGCTTTTACTTGGGAAGTTGAGGTTTAAGCACTCCGTGGCAAACAATGAACCGGAGAGATAAAGATGCAACGCAAATGGTAGGCAACAGACCCTCGCTAGTTTCCTGCCCAAGTTGACTGGTGAGCATGTGTGAGGCCACGATACGGACTAACGGTGCTATTTTGCTTTTATTTACTCCAACTTATTTGTTCCTGTGAGAACCCCTATAAAAACAATGTGTGGAGACAAACAATGGAAGCTTCGCCATCTCCTCCTTGCCAGGGCTTTTATTTTCCACATTATCAAATGTTTTCATCAGTGGAGCTCAGTTCATTCATTCAACTTTGTGAATCACAATCCAGATCATACTGCATCGGAGGGAGAAAAACTCAGCCTGGTCCGCATCATTGAAAGAAAAGAAGAAAGGTCTCCCTATCATCTTTTCCCTCGAATACTTTCAAACAGATCTGCTGGCCTTTGAAACATTTTCTGATGAACTCTGTAGCCCCTAAAATGTCAAGTAAACTTTGAAAAGCATGAACTTTCAAGTCCATAACATAATTTTACCTTCATTGTCTCTCCTGGCCTCTTCCCCAAACAGGTATCCATGTCAAAGGAAAGCTCTTGAGTTGGGGGTTTGTTTGACCTAGGTCACGCAAAGGTCAAGCTTTTCACCAGTTGTTAACACAAAGCTTCCAGCCAACCCACCCTCCAAATCCGGCTACACAGTCTGTTTCCATCTGCAAATGCGCTATGCACATTGGATTTTTCTCCGTTTTGCAGGAACTAACAATCCCTTCACTGTGAAGTGGTCTCAGTGACAAATAAATAGGTCAAACACTCTTCGGTGAAACTGTAGGCGCTGAACTTGCCAAATATGGAAATGTAATGGATTTTGACTTTTTCATTTTTTAAAAGGCTTTTTAAAGTGTTATTTTAAAACCAGTTGAACAGATTGCTTTATTCTTTTATTGAACTTCAAGGGATGCTGTCTTTAAAGCAGTTTTATGCAATCCAAACTATATTTTTGCCTCTCTGAAAGAGATCAATATTTATTCAGATTGATTTTTAAGATTTACATGTGAAAAATAGATAAAATTGGACCAAATATAAACCAAAACTAATTCTGTCAACTCCCATGAAAGTCAATAAAGCCAAAATAAATTTAGCAGATTTCATCTACCTGCATTTGAGAATTGTTTTACTTCATTATTTCTTATAAACTTACTGAGCAGAAATTTGCTTAACTCTTATCCAAGCTTCTCTTACTGAAACAATAAGACTCTCCATGGAATATTTTGCACTTGAATATTATCACCAGGCTAGCATATGGCAAACTAGCAGTAGGCAGTTTATCTTCATCCTCTTTGTAAGCTAAAATTAGCACAATGCTTCTGCAGCATTCTACACTTGACTCGGGCCAGGGCAATATTCTCCACAATGCCATGCTTGTTCCACATCCTGCTAGCTTCCAATATTTAAGCAAATTGGTCGAAGGTTTATATTAACAAGCACAGATATATTTTAATGCAATAAAATCCCAAAGTAACACCAATGATGAAAAGTAAACCAGCTATATTAGGGATCAACCAGAGAAACCTCCCTTCATCTGCTTCCTGAATTATATAGTGTTTCAACTACAAAGTAGTTCAAGTGTTTACAGAGGCTAATTGTACCAAGTGGGATATATTTATAAGGCTTCAAAAGCTAGACACTATTACCTTTTCAGACAACTAAGGTTTATTTTTTGACTTGTTTACCATATTCGGTTTTTCTTGATAATAAGGTCTTGATACTAAAAATGCATTGTTGCTAAGAATTAAGCATGCACTTTCAGAGGATTAAATGAAGGTGATCTGCCAGTGGACAGAGCTTACTCTTTAAACAGGAAAGCAGCTACTAGCTAGCTCTTTGAAAGGATTACAACACAAACAATGATTTTAAAAACAATGGAAGAGGTTCAAATAATACATCCCTTGGAGCTGGCCTGTAGCAGTGTAATCTTCTCATCAAATAGTTAAAGACAAAAACTTTAGGAAGAATTAACTTTAGGGAACCCAAGATTGGCAGATAGACAGCAAGACATATTTACATTAGAAATAAGACCTCTATCTTTCTCCTTACCTCCCCACTTTTAATGCCATTATTAAGGTGGATGTTTTGCTAACAAGATTTGGCAGGAAATTTCACTAAACCATATCAGACTGAAATTTCTGTTACTCTCCTTTGCTGGGAGAGATGTATTCAGCTTGTTAGTCAACAGACTAAATCCAAGATGATAAATAAATGCTGATATTGTCAACTCATTTGTAACAAAAACTTTCAAAAAGTCTTCATTTTTTAAAGAAAAAGACAATTTCTCAAACGTTCATTGTATATTTGACCTAGTCATATTATTCTCAGAAGTACATATTTTATCAAACAGAAACAAACCTTATAAGGCAAAAGAGATGAACTAACTAAAAAGATATTTCACTGGCTATAATATATCTTGACACATTCTTGACCACCACCCTCCCCAGCATAAAGAAATCAAAATACAAATATCTGAATATATAAATCACTTGGAAATCTCAGTAGTAACTACAGAAAGTGGTTTCATATTCCAAGTCAAATCAAAAAACTGATAATCAGTTGAACCTTTTCTGCTACATCATTACATGAAAGAAGCAAATCCATGACACTACTTTGAACCCAGATACTGTGACAACTCAGTTACTGAGGATGGTCTATATGATTTGAATGCTCAGTCCAACACTTTGAATTTCTCCTCACCATAGCATCATGGACAATGACTACAAGCCACAATCAACCTGTATGTCAATACTGGAAGTTCTTTATATAATCTAGGTTGTACGCAAAGTTTCAACTTGGTTCTCTCAACTTCAGAATTTCAGAACCAAAGGAAAACATGTTGGTCCTCCAGCCCAACTTCTCTGATTGACAAAAGGAACTATATTCCAGGAAGGGTTGGTGGGTTGTCCAGACCAAGCACAGAGCTCATAAGTTGTCCAGAGGGGAGTCACCAGAGTTCCGATTCCTCTGGGACAGCAACCTTCTCAGCCCACCACACATCTCATAAAACGAGCCCCGAAAGGTGCACAAAATGTTCACTATCAAGGATTTAAAGCAGAGGTTGATCACTGTGAGCTGACCCTCACATGGAGTGAGATGCAAGTGTAACCTGGAGGCTTTAGCATTGGTGTCGAAGACTCCAAAATGATCAGGGCTTTGATGGAGGACGGCAGGTCTCACTGACTTCCCTATCATCAGAAGCATAAGGGTTCTCAAACTGACAACTGAACCAAAGCGTACAGCAAGGGAGGGGAAGGGAGGGTGGGCAAAAGCAGGGAAAGGATGAGCACAAGAGATCAGGATCACGGTTCATGGGTGACACAGTGGTGGGGCAACCTCAGGGTATATGATGATGTAAAATATAGATATAATGTAACATATCTTGACACATTACATATATCTAAGTAACCACATATAATCATATATATCATGTGTGTATATATGTAATCAATAAAAAAGAAAATGTATGGATTCTCAAGTATCTTTTTTTTTAACATAAGAAGACTATCTAGCAATATATACACTTGTGCCTGCATTCATGTATTTAGACAAAGAAAATGTGGTGAGATGTTAACAATTACTGAAATGGGATGATAAGTTGGGCATATTTATCATACTATTCATCACAGTTTTCTCTCCGGGTGAAAATATACATACTCTGAAGCTGAAGAAATGCTAAGAAATAATATGTAGGAAAAGAATGCTAATTCGACACTCTAACTTTTCTCGTCCTATATTTTCCATTTTCTGTGCCCTTGGGTTGAGGGCCCCTGACATCATCACTTCATTGTGCCACAAAAGAACAGTCATCGCCAAACATATAAGAAACTTCTCTCTTTAAAAGGAACAGGATCATGTTTTGTTGTCAGGCAAATACTTCGACTCCCTTGAAAAGGGGTGAGTTGGCAACTATTCCCAAAAATGCAAGTACATTACTGTGTCATGACAGAAAAGAAATTAGAAAAGAAAGAAAATAGAAAAGAAATTGAGAGATAGAAAAAAATTAAAATAGTGAAAATAGGATATGGACCCTCTGCTCTCATTACATCCAGACCACAACACCATGGGCGGAAAGGCAAGCAAAAAGACATATGGGTGACAAGGGGAGGAAGAGGCAGAGAATGTCAGCACCACCAGGAACTTTGCACGTGATTTTTGTGAACAAAAACCTGCCTGTAAATCTCATTTTGCCATCTTTGTAACTTCCCAGACTCAACCTTCCCTCCTCACTACTACCAGGCAAGAGATAATGGAAGCTTATTTTACCAACTGCCATTGCTATACACCTTGTCCCAAAGAGCTATACAATATTTAGTCAAATGTATCTGTAATATTGAGGGTGGTCTTCCAAGTTACTGACAGCAAGCTGAAATTTGGAGGCCTTGTACTGCCCCAGAGCTTCATTAAAGACCAAAGATTACTGTGACAGGATGAGGCAAGAGAGGCAAGAAGAAACTCTGTGACTGGGCAAATCCTAACTGGGCTCCGGAAGGAAACTCCACCTAGTACTCAGAGGACACAGATCCCTACCCCGATCTAATCACCAACTAGAAGTATGCCCCTCGACAAATCATCTTGAATGACACTGCAAAGCCCCTTTCCTCATGGACACCTTCACATGTCATGTAGAAAGGACAATGGTTCTTATTTTAAAAGAATCCAGTGAACCAAAAGCCAGCGGTAAGATGAGTATCATTTATGATCTAAGTCTCTTCTTAATCGTTCACTTCCTAAGTGTTGCCTCCAAAGTAAAAGTGACAGATTTATGACTTGGGACATTGGAGAGTGATGGACAACAGAAGGGACTTTTGTATGAGTGGGAAGCTCAGGGGTCCCCCGAGTTTAGAACGCCCTCTGTCTCGTGGATGAAAGGGCAGACAAACACTCTACATTGCAAAGTGAAGACACATTTGGGATTAATAACACATTCTCAATCCCTTGTTACACCATCACTTACACCCACACAGGAGGATTGGTCCTGATCAGAGACCTGCTTTTCCAGAGAGAAAAATAAACCAGATGGAGATGAAAGCAGATAATACATACATACTGCTTACTTTGTACCACACACTGTTCTGAATTCTGTCTATTAGCTTGTTTAGTCTTCTCAACAATCCTAAAAGTAGAGACTGAAACTGCTCCATTTCACAGGGAAAGTTTAAGTTATTCTGCTCAAATTGTCAAACTGAAGTAATTTTTTTACGAGAAGAAACCAGTAGAAGATTATTTTGGTGATCTTCTAATCATAAACTGAAATTCCCTCATGCCTGAAAATTCATGAAAGACATCAGTCAAATTGGATGAAACAATGGGTGACACAGAAAGAGAACAGCATCAGGAAATGTATTTGTGCCAGACATTCAGAAGTGAGGGGAGTAACAAACCCTGTACTGCAAATTCCTTGAGGGCAGCTATTGGTCTTATTTATCTTTTTGTCTTGTATTATCATGGTGCCTGGTTCATAGGAGATACTTTATGCATTGATGGATGGATGGAATGGAGAGAGAGATGGATGGATGGAGGGATGCATGGAAGGAGGGATGGAGGGATGGATGGAGGGATGGAGGGAGGGAGGGAGGGGAGGAGCAAGGGAAGGAGGAGGGAGGGAGGGAGGGAGGGAGGGAAGGAGGGAAGGAGGGAAGGAGGAATGGATGATGTTAAACAGTGCCCAATCAGTTCTTTCTAAAGAGCCTTCCTAATTGAATAATTTCTTCACTCTTGCTAATGGAAGAAAGAACTGGTAGATGTATTTCAGAAATAAATGAACTAAGAATATGTCAGTTACTGGCTATTTCTTAACCTGGTACAGAAGGTGCCGGAGTTGAAAAACTCAGCTGCTTCAGGTCCTGGTGTTTTCCCACTTACATCCTGTCAGACCTCAGGCAATTCTCACCTATAAAAAATGGAGACATGGGCAGCTGCCTGACTGTAAGGTCAGTGGTGTGAAGCCCACAAACTGAGGTAGACACATTTCAAGAACTGAAAGCATGAAAAAATGTGTTCATTCTTAGAAGATTTTTCCTTCCCATCACCCAGCATTTACATGGCTCCTAGTAAGTGTTCAAGAAATAATTTGTTGAAAAACGGCAGATCAGAACAACAGAACCTAACCTAATCTGACACTCTCACCCCAATTCATAAATCCTCCCCTAAGAGGCTCCAAATTGCCAGGACTAACCTCAATGAGAGGGATGAGAGCAAGCTCAGGTAAAGATGCCCGTTATTTCTTTAGATGTAGTTGGAAAAGTTACATGCAACTCCTCATCAAAATATAGTTCCGTAGAGAAGCTGAAGTGTTGGGAGTAAAGAGAACATCGAGGTACCAGACTTGCAAATCAATCCAATGGCCCCCAACTATTGTAACCCTGTCCTCTCTGCTCACGACCCCCCTTCCCCGAGCCCGCACCCCAGGAGCCCAGGTTACAAGTTGAGAAACTGGCAGCGTCACTGCTGTCATTGTGCTCCTCTGAAATAGGAACCTGGATTAGCTCTGGCTGGCTGAAGCTCAACCCAGATAAGTCCAGTGCAGTGCTGATAGGCAGCGGGAAGGAATTTGAGGAAGTGACAAGAAATGCCACGTCATCCACCATAAAGCAAGTGTGCCCACAAAGTGGCCTGGGAGGTGGCTAACCAGTGACTGGTGTTCAGAAAAATGCAGATAAACGTAGAAGTCTTTCCTAGCAGCCATCTAGAGACCAACCACAAAACATTCATGTCCTTGCCACATCCTTCAATGACGAGGAGAAGGAAAGGAACGTCCCCTTGACGTTTCCCCTCCGGTACCCCAGAGGTGCCTGAGCTGGGTGCCCCTGCTTCCTGCTATAGGGAACAGGGTTCCCAGAGTGGCAGGCCTGCCTCTGTTCACCTCTCATGTATTAACCAGAGACCTGCCAGTAACCCTGAGGATTTTTTTTTTTTTTTAACAAAGATTCCGGGTTATAGTTTTTGGTAGCAAGGAAGAGCCTGTGCCATGTCAGAAATAAACTCTTCCTAATTGCATTCACCAGGTAATGGACATCATCATAATGTGCAATGGCATCTGTCACTGCAAAGATTTTCACTGTTCTTCACGAAAGTTTTATAGAAAAGTCGAAGTCAGCAGGCAGGTATTCTCCAAAGAAATGCACAAGCAAAGAAACGGGACCTTGAAAAGAAGATTGGGGAAGAGTGGAACACATCTCTTCTGTCACTGTGGCTTTTTTAAAGACAGCATGAATATCCTATTGGTAAGAAGTGATATGGCTTTCTTAATTTACATTTAAAAATTTCATTCAATGGACCTGTTCTCACAACAATGTATCTAAAGCTAGCCTGATATAGCTCCATGAGAAAACCTATACTTTGAAAAAGAGGTAAGAGGTCAAGTATTTGTGAGGAAAAATACTTGAATCCAGGCATCTAAGCCTCTCTTTAAGAAATTCTGGCTTAGATTCTATGATATCAAATTGTCCTACGACTTCTAACCAGAGAGAAATGCGAGTTCTTCAAAATAACCCATGGTGATCAACAGACTAGATTTTCATCCAGAGCAGTCAGGGAAATATTTCAATATAGAATATTTTTGCCCATAATTCTTTGAGAATGTACCAAATAGGAAATGATTAGAATTGCATTTACTTACTCTCACATATTAGCATTAAATTATTAGTTGTATTAGTGGCTTACATTTACATTAAACTTGCAAATTATATAGACCCTATTTCCATTCTATGAGCATCTCAATTTTTTTCCCCCTGCATGCATATCTAATCATTTGCTTACCTCTTATCACTCCGGAACCTACAGTTCTTAATTCCATGGATTTCCACAGGGCAAGAATCTAGGCCACCGTTTATACACAGAAATCAATTCAGCTATCACTACACTATGCATCAAAACAACATTTTAAGAACAAAAGTTGAAGTCAGTGGCACTGAGCCAAAGCACCGCTTCTAAAAGGGAAAAGGCAGTGGGATCTTAAGAGCAAATAGGACAGGTCACCCAGGCTTTCTGCCTCACTGAGAAATGGAAACTCTTGATTCAAATCTGGAATTAAGACTCTGTGTCCAAAGAAAAGTGCTGACTGCCACATCCCCGTGGGCACAATCTTCTATACTGTTCTATGTAAGTGATCACCAGGTAAATTTTCTCTTTGCCACCGGTGAAGGCACTAACAACACTCTTCTGTTTTTAATTAGAATCTGAAAGAATATATTGGCACCATAAGCCAATTCCATTTTTACAAGATCTGCCTCTCTGAACACAATATTATGTTAACATGATAGTTTCAAAAGAAATCATATTACCAAGTATCATCAATCATAGAAACAGCATCGGCTTCTCCTAAAATCGTATTCAATCTGCTAACTACACCATTCACAAGTTATAACAATCGACGCAAATGTCTATTAAAGCCATAAAAAGTCTCCCCCCCCCCCATTCTTTTCCCACAGCCCAAATAAAGGTGAACTAAGAAAATCTGGCAACAGGCATACATGTCTGTTGTCATTTCCCACAGCAAATAGGGTATTTTCCTCTGAGAATAAAACATTTCCCTTAAACTACTGTTTATAACCCTTATCAGCTCAACAGCAATAGAGCCATCAAGTCCAATATCTCATGGAAAAAAGTCAAGGTCAACAAGTACTTGCATTTTTGTTTATCTTTAGCTGCAATTGCTACTGATACTTGGGTAATAAACATGAGGTCTGTCAAATGTTCCCAACATACAGGTGTTCTGAAAGCTATCTCAGAACAAGGCCATTGCCAGGTAATCAAACAATCATGTTATAACAACTAGGATTCGAGGACACTATTTATACATGCAAACACCAGTCAGTTCTGACTGCCGGAGTATTCCCACCCCTAGGGAGTGAGAGTGAGGAAGTCCAAGAGGTTCTTGCTAGAATCACTCACCAATAGCCACGTGTGTGCTACCATGAGTGGAGGACCAGCCAAAGAAAAGGCTTTCTCCTCTTATCTTTTCTATTTAAAGGCAATTTTGTGGAGCTCGGTACAGTCATGTCCTGTACTATGCCAGCCAGGTTCCTGAACCTAGTCGCCTCTCTCTGCCTGAAAACCAATTCTACGGTTATGTGTGTGTGTCTATTTGGAATTGTTGCATTATTCCTTTAAGCCAGCATGGTTGCTACATTAGAAAACACTTCATTTTTAACTTGAAAGTGCTAGGATTTGTTCAGCATGCTTAATTCTAAAGGGTCAGATAGATATTTGGAATAAAGGCCACATACTTCTTTCCAATCCGTCATGAAACTCACTGATATCAACAGGAGTTATGCATTTGGATCCGGGCAGCACATGGCTCCATGCCATATTTGACTTACAGATTAAAAATAGAATCTTTTCCAGCTGCAAAGTAAGACACATTAAACCCAATGCCTCCATCTGAAATATGAAAATTAAATCTAAGAACTACGGCTACCATCAAAGGCTATGATTCTGACCCATAAAATGCAAACCTCTGCCTCCACTTCAATTATGAAAAATGAGCCTAAGAAACAATCTTTGGGTCTGAAAGTAATGCTTCCACTTCTTGCTATGTGGCATTTATTAACATTCCATCATTTAGCCGAGCAATTAATGTTTCCAACGCTGACTCCTTTCCTATCAAGAGCATCAGGACATCTGGAATCAAAGTAAAGAACAATCCTTCTAAAAATACACAAACCCACATCCTGGGGAAAAAAGTGAAAACTAAAAGCCAAAAAAAAAAAAAAACCCAACTCAACCTAGACGCACAAAATGAAGTCCACAATTTTAAAGACAACTTTCAGTGTCAACACATGAAATACCAGGTAAAAGTGTTTTTAGTCAAATAAACACTTTCACTATAAAATTTTTCCTTCATTCTTTAATATTCTAGCAAAAAAAAAGTAGTAATAAGCTGAGCTGTATCAGCAGGCGCAAGAGTAGACTGTTCCTAATCCTACGGTCTATAGAGTCTCAGGCTGATAATTTAAAGATTCTACACGAAAAGAAAGGTGAACAGCCTGGATGCACACCGGGGTTAGAATCCACTGGGCAACAGTGAACATGCAGGCCCGTGAAACAAAGCATGCGCTCCACAAATACTCAGGAAATGTTCATCACTCAGTTGTCAAGCAAAGAGGGAAGTCACCTCATTTTGAGAGCAGTAAACTGATGAAATGAGTCACCGAATTCCCATGATAGCTTGACTGGCCTCTTCCTTTCTACCCAGGCCTGACCTCCGTGGAGCCAGAGCCTTGTTGAGGGGCAGCAGGGTGGCAGAGAGAGTGGTCACCCTCAGGAAGGGGTGGGAAATGTGCCACCTCTCTCCAGACTGGGTCTGGGGGGAAAGGCCTAGTTAGCGAAGACCAACTCCATCGTCCCTGTAGTTCGGAGAGGTAAAGCTACATTACGGAAGCCTATGAGCTGAAAGGGACCATGGTCTCTAGCTAGCATGCTTGACTTTCTGGCCCCACCATGTGCCACATGCACCCAGTCTCTCAGTCTAGGTGAATCTCTTCCTCAGAGGTTCTGCTCTCCAGCCTGTGCCTTCTGCTTAGGCCTTATCCTCATCATACCACACAGCTCTGTCCCAATCAGTCCCAACTTCACTCAAAAGCGACTGCAACACGACTCGAGGATTTTCAGAGATGCCTCACTGCCTCCCCCAAAACACCTATGTCCCTCGTGGTTGGGCCCCTGCTACAACTTGATCTCACTGCAGACGCTCCCATTTCCACAGCCTCTTCTCTGCACACACTGAGGTATACTGGAAGCCTCCAGAGTGTCAAACTGTCTCTTCATACTAACCAATTTCTTCGCATCACATGCCTTTATAGTTCTTTGACCACAGGACCCACATTTCCACCACGTACTCACCCCTTGGGGAAGCTAATGGAAGCACTAAGGTGAGAAGAATATACTTCTTTTAAGACCAGCTCTGGACTTAGGGAAATAATGGTTGCAGGGGGTGTGGTTGGGAGCGGGACCCACATCAGAGACTCACTCAGGCTTCATGAGAGGCTGTTGGGATCAGAGAAGGATGCCTGGGTAGAAGGGCAGGGAGAGACTGAACCTCCACCAGGCAATGGCTACCTCTCTGCCAGGCTGGTAGGTGTCACTACTCTGCTTCCAGGTTGCATCGTGCTTACCAACCACGAGACTCAGCCTACCACATGTTACCTGCCTGCCTCTTCACTAAGCTGCCAGTTTCTGGATGCCAGGAATGACCTCTTTCCCTCTTGTTTTTCTCACCCAGCATGGGGCTGGTACACACTGGACATTCAGTTAGTACTTATAGTGAATGAGACTACTTCTGTCTTCAGCTCTTCTACTCTTAGAAATATTACATTCATCTGCTTGAAATTGTGAATTTCTATTTTCACTGTTTGTTCCTCTCACACAGGAGGATGTTCTTGGTGCTGGTATGTGATAAACCAAATGTTCGTAACACACCATCTCCTCTAGTTTATAGGCTGAAATCATATTCCCTCGGAAACTTCACACTGGAAGAGCATAGCACCTGAATCTTGCATCTGGCCTCCTAGCTCAGCCCCTTGACATCTCTATTTTAACCATTACTTATCTTTACTCCTCTGGTTTCACTGATCCTGTTTCACAGGACAAGCAACCACAGCAACCTTAGCTACACCCTCAGCCTCAGGTGGAGGCAGAAAAGACTGGAAAGTGTATCAAGGCCATCCCAAAAGGGTCAGACGAAGGAGACAGACTAATGAGGAAAGAGCCTCATAGCAACTCAAAATAATCAGCACCTTGGCTGAGGTTAGACCATCGTTTTCTTCCAGAGAAATTGAGACGTGTTTAGATACCAAGAAGTCAAGTAAGCATGAGCTGAACATGATTGTCGACATCACATCAAATCCACCAACATAACTATCACACAGTGTGCCAGAAACCAGCTATAATGCAGGTGGGACCCCAGACACACAGTTGAGGTGCCAGTCTGTGCCATCTCACTTGAATCCCCATGTGGGCAAGCACAGGAAGGCATCTCTCTTGAGTCTTAATGCCCATCAAGGATTCTCATAGCAGCTTCCATAGAGAGGCTATAGCTCTTGTAGCCAATGATACTTCAATCTCCCTTTTGCCATTAGGAAGTTCAGCGTCAAACTAAGTGCCAACTTTCAGCTGCAGCACCAGAGGACCTTACCATTTCCGCTGTTCTACCCTTTTGAATGGCCTCTTGTTTATTTTCCTTTCATTCCAATTTCTTCATACATTTTTTATGTTAAATATTAAATTATATCCTATATAATCTAATTTATAAATTTTATTGGGTTTTGATTTTTTTCCCCTTCCTTTCATATATGTGAAGTCATCTTGGAGGACTGCAGGGGAAGAAGGGGTGGAAATCTGAGACACAAGTTAAAAAATATATGATCCTGAAGAAAATTTAAGATTTTCTAGGTAAGGCTCAGTTCTCTTCTCCTGATATGGAAATATGAACAAGAAAGTTCTAAGTCGTAGGGAATACAACGAGCCCTGCTTGGGAGGGAATGCATATGGCTTGATATTGGTAAATGAGGGAAAGCCAAAGCTAATTGTACTAATCATACAGAATGCTTTTAGGTTAAGTAATTATGGAAAATTATCTGCAAGACTGAACTAATCCACTAAGTCAGACACTTGAGTAAAACCCAACTTACCAACTACACTTCTGGGACCAATCAATGTGAGAGGGAGACAACACCTACCTCTTTTTAAGGAAAATGCTTGGCATAAATTTACTGTTTGGGTTAGTTTTTGCTAGGCCAACGGCCAAAACCTCTACCACTATCCTTAATTAGAGCTAGCATTCATGGGGGAGAGAGATAAATTCAGGAGCAGAGCTAAATATCATATCCAGCGGACAGAATCATGTCTGCTGCTGGGAACGATGGAAGTCATAAGACAATTCTCCCAGGTTGGCAGCTGCCCCTGATAACGGCTTCTGTCTCAGAATCCCCCTCCTATCCTAAAACTCCTTAAAAGGTACTAAACTTCTGCTGCTAGTTCCCACTCATCTTCTACCAGAAGCTCATTCAAGAGCCCAAGGATGGTCTCCAGGGGTAGGAGTAGCTAGAACAGGCAACCAAGCTCTGAAATGCCACCCACTGAATCTTTCCTTGGGTGTTGTTGTCAAAAGACATCCCTGGGAGGCAAAACAGGTAAGACCTCAGCTTGGATTTATGTTTTGGCAGAGATGTCCGTGTTAGATCAGCCATCTGGCACCCAGAAGGAGTCAATGCTGAGGGTATATCATGCAATCAGAATTTGAAAGCATGAGAGGATTCCCAACCCTCTTTAATAAATAATTATTCATCAGCGCCCATGTGCCCATAACTATGCTGAAGATGCAGAAATCACAGTCCCTTCTCAGAGAGCATGCTGGGAAGGCTGACCCCTGAATGGCACATTTCAATGCACAAGGAAGGATAAGACTCAGGAAACCAGGACAACACAGAAAAACAAGTGCTTCCTCCAGTCTGGGGGACGGTGGGGGTGGAGGTGAGTCACAGAACTCTGTGTAGATGACACGCATTACGTTCTGGCCTGGGCTACATAACCCTCCCCTCCACCAACAGGGTTCACAGCTAGAATTCCAAAGACCAATGTAGCTGGGAAGAGGGAAAATACATTTTATTCTCACAAACCTCTAACTGCAGTGAGCATTTCTTTCAAGTGTGTGTTTAGGTGGGCAACAAACCACAGAACTAGTCACTGAACCTGTGACTCTGTCACCAATGGAAATCATATTTACACACCACAATGTAGTTACTACCAATATCTTCAAACGTCATTTACATTCATCACTCTTCCAAAAATAGAACTCGATAGAATTCGAGAATATCTTAAATAAAAATCATAAAAATGTATTGTTAACA
The DNA here is from genome assembly GCA_004024945.1 of Uropsilus gracilis. Lineage (NCBI taxonomy): Eukaryota > Metazoa > Chordata > Mammalia > Eulipotyphla > Talpidae > Uropsilus > Uropsilus gracilis. Next base: position 125 of record PVHY01013442.1, on the reverse strand, counting down.
AAGCAAAGCATGTACATCATGCTGTTGCAACTTGGTTTTCAAAAATTACTTCCATAACTGGATTGCAATAGCATTCCCCTTGTCATCCTAGGTATACTATCTTCTTCTTCTTTTTCTTTTCTTTT
>PVHY01013441.1:26543-41480 GCA_004024945.1 Uropsilus gracilis | reverse complement strand
GTTGCCCTTTGCACACGCAGCTGTAGATGAAGCTCGGAGGTAGCGGCGAGAGCAGCCCTTTCCCCCATGACACGCTTTCTCTTGCCAGACATGACCCCCAGGGCTAACCTGAGGTACTGTGGTTTAAGTAGCTCTCGCACTCTCTTGCTAAGTACGCCCCCCCCGCCCCCCCCCACCAGCCTCGGCACTAGGCATTCTCCCTGCTGTCACCCCCCCAGCCCGCCAGCGGCTGCCTTGAAGCCTGTGGTGCCCTCACCGTGTAAGGCCAGCCTTGCTTAACGCACCGAACACGCCACGGAAACTGCCCTGCGTGGGCCCGATGGTTGGCAGTTTCAGGACCAGTTCCCACGAGTTAACCAATGGAAAGCTGATGAGATGCTCCCTACACACGCACGCACGCACGCATGCACACGCACGTGCACACACACACCCATACACAACCAAAGCTAACAATTAAGTGGGCGCCACCTCCCAGTCACCTCGGGGGCACAAGCCCAGTCAGGGTCGTGGCTGCTCTGTTCCTGCAAAGAACAACACCCCGCCCCGCCCCCCCCCCCCAGCACCGTGTGCTGAACACGAGGGCTTCTGGAGACCGCTCACCCCTGCCCCCCGCTGCCGGATCGGAGAGATTGGAACAGCCCCCTGCTTGCTCCATGTGCAGACAACGTCAGCGAGAGCCGCTCACCAGACCCCTGTCGGACGATCTGAGCGGAAGTCCTCGAGTGTCCCACGTCGCAGACCGCGCACGCTCCTCGTCGCCATGCGCAGAATCCGGCAGCCTCCCCGCAGCGCTCCGACGGCCTTCCCAGGCTCGAGCGTCCAGCCGCGATCCCCTAACTCTTCATCTGCCTTTGCCTCCATTTATTCAAGCCAGCAATATAGATTTACGTGTCTATTACCACCGCGGATAACTCATGTACGGGCTATACATGCCATACACACGTGTACCTGCACACCTGTGCGTGTGTGCGTGTGTGGATGTGGGGGTCTGTTAGAAGAACCCCTCACCTTCAACATAGGTTAGTTGTGAAACGGATAGCCTCCGTCTTGTGTAGCTTGTCGCCTTCGATGTGGACTCCATTTGCTCATCCTCAGACCCCAGCTCCATCCTCCACGGTGACCGCCCTCTTTTCCCCTCTGCATACGGCGTGGTCCGCCGCCATGTCTGCTGTGTGCCAAGTTTACGGCCAACAGCCCACGTACCACGTTTCTGTGGTATCTGAGAGGCTTCTTGGTGTGACGCGTGACGCTCAGCTTCTTGGTTCTTCCATCCTTCACATGCTCTCACTCGCGGCTTGGTTTCCTTTTGTTTTCTTTGGCTTTAAGTCCATCGGACGTTCCAGAAATGTGTCAGCGGGTCCGGGCTCACATCCGCAAGCTTTTTTGAAAGGTTTTGCACTTTCCATCGCCCTTCGACCATGAGAAGACGGACCACTTCCTGCTGAAAACTTAGCTGAGGAAAGTCCCTTTTTGCTGCGCCAACTTCCCATATTTCTTCAGTTCTGCTTTTTCCCGTGATTCCACAGGAAGAAGCCAATCCACGGGTACCAGATGCACCAGGTGGTTCCCGCAAAGCCCGCGGTGGTCCCCTGAGCTGTGACCCCCGGACCCATGTCCGCCGGCTCTGGCTCGCACCCCTCCCCCAGAGCCCCGCCCACTGTCGTGTAGCCGGTCTAGTCCTCTGTCACGTGTGAGCTGCCATGCTTCCGGACGCAGCCTGTTTCCGCAAAACTGCCCTTAAAAAACCACGTTGCGAGAGGCCACCGAATGGCTTCCGTGCAAAAGCACTCGAGGCTTCCTCCCGCGGGCACCGTGCGCACGCTTGACCTGGCCCCGGGCGCTGGGTGCCATCATGGCACCGAGGCCAGCCTGGCGATGCCCCCTGGGGACTTGGTCTCCCACTCCGAGAGTGTGGAGGCGGCGGACCTGTGGGGCGTGGAGGGTACCGGTCAGGCGGCTGAGCAGACCAGCTCAAAGGGCAGAGCGGGGGGCACAGGGGCAGGGACGCTGCCCCGCGGGCGGGGGGGGGCGCCTCCTGGCAGCTCATCGGGGCAGCAGCTTCTCAGGAACCACTCCAGACCCGCGATGCCACAATCTGCCTCTTCACAGGCAAGCGGAGGGCTGCACTTTGAGCAGCAGCCTTCTGGGGGAGCTTCTGAACCCCAGCACTCCAGACTGTTGGTCGCAGAAAAGTCTTTGATGGGGCAGGTGGGGTTTTAGAGGGAGAAGGGTCCTGTGCAGGGCAGGATATTGGCATTCCTAGCCTCTGCCCACTCCATGCCAGCATGCCCCCTCTCTGAGGTGTGACAACGGAAGTGCGCCACCAGAGGTCCGGGGAGGGGGTGAAATAGCCCCTGAGATCCCATGTCCGGGGGGGGGGTAGGGCAAGGAATACCTTCCACAGGTGGTCGCTGCGCCTCAAACGCGAAGCCAGGATGGCTGAGTCATGGGGCAGCGTGCCAAGGGCCACTGGACGCAGAGAAGCGGACGCTACTGACCAGCTGAGAGAACGAGAATCTGCTCGTGAGCATGCGCCCTGGGAGCCTGGGATTAGTCATGGTTTCATTTTATTTATTTTTTTTTGGAGACTAGGTCTCGCTATTTTTGCCCGTGGAACCGCAGGCTCACGTTGCCCGAGGTACCACGGACTCAAGCCATCCCCAGCCTCAGCTTCCCAGGTAGCCGGGATGACAAGCACACGCCACCACGCCCAGCTGTTTTTTGGGGACGACGTCTCGCTATGTGCCCCCTGCGGGACTCGAACCGCAATCCCTGGCCCTGGTCGCGGCTTCCTAGGCTGCCGCTTACAGGCGCGCGCCACCGTGCCCAGCCTTATTTGCCATGGTTTGATTAATGGCACCTGCACACATGGGTTTGCAGAACACCGCTCATGGGCAACTCTTTAAAGTGGCTTGGTGAGGAAGGAGAGGACATCGTGCAGTCGTTCACAACTGGCTCGTTCCCCGCAACTGCCTTCCACGGACACGTTTCACCGAACCATGTATGGTTGGAACACGGTAGATTTAGCAGAGGAAACACGGGGCTCACGGGCCTAGTCAGAACCGCGCTTACCTGTTCGCAAGATACTCGCGGGGGAGAAGGTCGCCATGACTGGATGGAGGCGTCGAGCCCATCAGTATTTCATACTCGGCTCCAGCGCCGCGAGCGGAACGCGTGCAACCAGCTGCTCTTCAGAAAGTCTGCTGCAGTCGGTGCGGGGAACTTCCACGAGTGTTTTGTTTGTTTGTTTGTTTGTTTTTGAGACTAGGTCTCCCTATCTTTGCCCGTGGAACCGCAGGCTCTCGTTGCTCGGGGATCCACAGACTCAAGCAATCCCCAGCCTCAGCTTCCCAGGTAGCTGGGATTACAGGTGCGCGCCACCACACCTAGGTATGTTTTTGGAACTAGGTCTCACTACGTGCTCCAGGCGGGACTCGAACCGTGATCCCTGGCCCCGGCCGCTTCATAGGCTGAAGGTTACAGGCACGAGCCACCGTGCCCGGCCCCACGAGTGTTTTGATGGCTGGTCCCTGCCCCAGCGGCCATGCGGTGAGCGTCCCTCTGGACGAGTCGCTCATCTCCCAGGGTACGGAGGTGTCCCTGACAAATCAGAAAACTAGTTTTAAGGTGGGCCTCGTGGTGGTTGGCCAGACCTGTACGCTGGGAAGAGGCCCCACCATCACCGTCACCATCACCGTTACCGTCACTGTCACTGTCACCGTCACCGTCACCGTCACCGTCACCATCACCATCACCGGACGCGTTTCCAAGCCTTTTAAAGAACGTTGGCGTGGCGGGAACACCTGGCAGGACTCCGAGCAATTGCCAGCCCACGGCACCATCTTGCTAACCGCACGCACCGCGCCGCGTGCCAGCGCCTCGGGTCACGGGGCGTGGGTGCTCTCGGACCCACGTCGCCGTTCCCCTCAGCCCGGCCCCTGTCCCTGTCACCTCCACGCTGCGCTCTGGCTCTGTGAAGCCGACGTTTCCAGACGCCACACGTGAGATGATACAAGGAGCGCAGCCAGGCCCACGCGGGCGGGTTCATCGTCGGTTGTTCGAGAAGCTCGGAGCCCTCGGAACTGTCTCCGCAGAATTTCTAAAGCGGGGGAAACGGGCAACGAACAGCCCGTTGAGTTTCAATTTCGAATCCTCTTTCTGTGTTCTCCCAGCATGCACCTGCCCCTCCCCAGGATGACACAGCACTTGCAGCCCTTCCTTCCTCGGCCCAGGTGTGCCCACTTGGGTATCTGCACGCCCGCTGGGCACAATCCTGGGGAGGGCGCAGTATCACAGGTGCTGCTCACACCAGTTGATGGTGGGAAGAGCCTGAGCCACTCACCGACCTACACACAGAATGCGTCATTCTCTGGTTGATTCCTCGCAGCATCGTGCCCTATCGTGGCTATGGTGAACGAAGCCACAACGAAGCTGGAATGCAGACAGCGCCACCGCTCACTGGTTTGTTTTCTTTCTGAGACCAGATCTCGCTATTTTGCCCGTGGAACTGCAGGCTCGCATTGCCTGGAGTACCACGGACTCAAGCGATCCCCAGCCTCAGCCTCCCAGGTAGCTGGGATGACAGGCGCGCGCCACCACGCCCAGCTATTCTTTTGGGACTAGGTCTCGCTATGTTGCCCCGGGTGGGTCTTGAACCCGTGGACTCAAGTGATTCCCAGTCTCCGCCTCCCTCCATAGGCTGGGATTAAAGGCACGCGCCACCGTTGGGCAGTTTTTCGCTTGCTGTCATCCTGCTTGTTGATTTTTGTTTGTTTTTGTTTTGTTTTGCTTTTCGAGACTAGGTCTCGCTATTTTTGCCCGTGGAACCACAGGCTCTCGTTGCCCGGGGTACCACAGACTCAAGCCATCCCCAGCCTCAGCTTCCCAGGTAGCTGGGATGACAGGCGCGTGCCACCACACCCAGCTATCTATTTGGAACTAGGTCTCGCTACGGGCCCTAGGGGGGACTCGAACAGCAATCCCTAGCCCCAGCCGCTTCATAGGCTGAAGCTTACAGACACAAGCCACCGTGCCCGGCTGATTTTTGTTTTTATCACCTGTGCCTTGGTTTGGCATCACAGCCAAACAAAGCGTCACCAAGACCAGTGTCAGGGAGCTTTGCTCCTACGTTTTCTCCAAGGCACTTTGCAGTTCCAGGTCCTGCGTTCACGTCTTTAGCCCGTGCAAGTACACAGTGGAAGCCGACCCTGCCCCATCCATAACGAGGGGCTGTGACCGCAGAGATTCTCGGCCGGAGATAATAGCGGGAGCTCCCACGGGGGAGGAATTACTTAGTAAAAGACAGCCCCCGTGATCCAGACAGCAACCTCTCCACCTGTTAGGGTGGTTCTTAAGCCTGGTCACACCTTGAAGTTACTCGGGGAGCTTTAAAAATTCCCACACCTGGATCTACCCACGTAGGCTCAATTTCTCAGTCAGGGGATAAGCCTGTTTGGGTTTTAGAGCTGGTGTCACTACACGGAGCCAGAAACTATGCATAGCCCCTGGGAGACCACGTTAGATTTGAAACTGAGCTCAGCGGCGTTACAGTCAGCGTGGATGAAAGCACAGAGCTGGAAGTAAGTTGAGTCACAGGTCAACGCAGTCGTTCTTCTGACCGTCGTGGCTGGTAGACAGAGGGTCGCAGCGAACCCATGCCGTGTACCTCCAGGGGCCCCAACAGCCTCCACCTGGTTAGGTCTTTTCAAATCCGGTTTGGTTTTGTCAAAATCGAACACTGTAAGTGGACTTAGAACCTAGGGAAGACCTTTCCATCATACCATCGTTGATGAGGTTGCCCCTTGCCTGGCTCATTACTTACTTAAACCCCCTTTTCCCAAAGAGGGGAGCAAAAGCTCCTTGGTCCAATGTGCTTGCTTTTCTTCAGTTGTAAACACTGAGGCCCACAGGACAAATAAGCAATAGCAATGCCTTTTCTTTGGAAACCTGAGCCCCCTTCAGCAAAAGCAGTCCCCAAATCAGGAGTAAAGGTCTTCTACGTGTGTATATTTTATGACTGTTTAGGGCAATTGAATTTTTATACTCACTTTATCCCCTGTACACGATCACACCAAAAGGAGACCCGGCTGCTTAGGCTGGACGTCTGAAATGTTGAGCTGGAGCGCCACCTGGTGGCGGAATGGTTATTAACGCATTGCCATTGGGTGGCTCTTCACCCGGCGTCTCTGACCTTGAAGGCATTTCTGAAGTGCCCTGGGGGTGCAGTTGGGGAAAGGAAGAAACGAAAATGGTTCAAGGCGCCACTTCAACAGACACGGATACAAGACAAAGAGAATTAGGAGGAGAGAAAGCATGTTGGGGTGGAGAAGAAGGAAGGAGAATGGTCAAGTATATGAATTAAATGAATACTCCTTAGCCTGCCCCTGCACACCAGCCCTGGTCTCAGACCTCCGTGTGCTGGGCTTTCAGATGCCCTCATGTATTTGGATTAAGCGCTGAAGAGGAAAAGAAGGAAGGAGCTCGGACAATCTAACGTCACAACGTGAGCCTAGAAAAAGAACTAAACCAAAAGCTAGTAACAGAAGGAAGGAAATTATAAAGATGAGAATAGAAATAGAAAACTAGAAAAAATCAATGAAAACCAAAAGCTACTCTTTCAAAAAGATGAATAGAATGGCCAGACCTTCAGCCAGGTTGTTTAAGAAAAAACAGCAGAGAAATAGCTCAAATAGCTCCAATCAGAAATGGAAGGGGGGGGGGCGTTACTATCAATTCTACGAAATGAAAATTATTAGCAGGTCCTCTCAACAATTGTATGCCAACAAAGGGGATAACTTAGCTGAAACAGACAATTCCCTAACACCTAACCCATCAAGACTGAAGAAGGAACTCGGAAAAGACCTAGAACTAAGAAGGAGACTCAATCAATAATAAAAATCAAATCATATGCACAACACGAAATGGCCCATTTTACCCATCTTAAGTGTACAGTCCAGTGGCATCAAGTCCACTCCCACTGGCACGCCACCACCACCACTCCCCAGCTTTGGAACTTAGCACCCCAAATTGAAACTCTATCCCCATCAAACACTAACTCCAGCCTCTCCCTTCTTCCAGACCTTGGTCATTTCTGCTTTTCTGTGTATAGATTTGCCTATGTTTGGTATCACATTAAGTGCAATCGTACAATATTTGCCCTTTTTTTTTGAGACTAGGTCTTGCTATGTTGTCCCAGGTAGTCCTCATCCCGTGGACTCAAGCAATCCCCAGCATCAGCCTCCCAGGTAGCTGGGATTACAGGTGCCCACCACCGTTCCCGACTACTTTTTCAAGACTAGGTCTCGCTATGTTGCCTGGGGTAATCTTAAACCCACGAACTCAAGTAATCCCTCACCTCCCGCCTTCCAGTGCTTGGATTACAGGCACATGCTACCACACCCGGCCCTATTTGTCCTTTTGTATCTGGCTTATTTCACGCAGCCTGACATTTCCAAGGCTCACCATCTGTGTCTGAATTTCCTCCCCTGTTAAGGATGAAGTCCACGTGTATGTACAGGCCACCCTTTGTTTCTATGTCCACCCATTAGCGGCGGTTTGGGTGGTTTCCATCTTTTTGATTGTGTACAATGTTGTGATGAATATTGCTATACACATAAAAATTAATTTAAAATTAATTTAATTTAAAATTAAAATTAAATGAACCTTTTTATTCTAGGATAGACTTACAGCCACGTGGTAAAGATATTGCTGGGTGCCTATTCGCTCCCCACCCAGTGTCGCCGATTGTTAGCCTCACATATTACTTTGGCACATTAGTCTTCGTCAGGCTAAATGAACCAACACTGATACATGATTATTCGTTAAATGCTACTGTACTTTGTTCACTTTTCATTAGCTTCCCGTAAAGTCTACACTCTCACATCCTATTTATCATGCCTCCCGTGCAGTTATCTCCGGAGGTCCTGAGGGCTATGACACTGGTTCAGATTTTGATCGTTTTTGAGGACCTCCATAGCTGTGGTCTTTTGTAGTAAGGTCTCCGGGCTTCTCCAGGGCTCCACACTGTCTCCACGTCAGCCATCCTGCTGGTCACCGACGATCCGAGAGCATTCTGCAGGCTGTGGAACCTGGGGTGGGGGGAGGGGCAGAGGAGTGATAACGTGGCTGCTGCGTGTTTATGGAGGCCGGAACTGCTCTCAGGGCTCCCCCAGCAGCAACGCACTCAATCCCCAGAGCCACAGGTGAGGCGGGCACTTATTCAGACCCCCATGGGAGACAGCAGGAAGCTGAGGCTCAGAAAGCCTCACCTGCTCCAGCCGGCGGCCTGTGTCTCTGGGACACACGCGGGGCCTGCTGGGAGCGCTTGGTGAAGGGCTGGCTCCATGTTGAGATAAAGGCCCGAGTCTCCTGGATGGCAGGAGAGGGGTGGGAGGTGGGGGTGGGGCTGGACTAGGAGATGCCAGGAGCCCTGTGCTCTCACCAGGTCAGGCAGGGAAAGCAGCCTGGACGCCAGGGCCCGTCTGGGCTGAGCAGAGTGAAGCTCCTCCGAGTACTTTCTGCCCAGATGGACCTTCTGGTCCCCAGTGGCCGCCCTGCCGTGATGTGGGCTCCGTGTCACCTTCTGTGGCTGCAGGTTCTGTGGAAAACTGTGACGGCTCGTTTGAGGTGAATCCAGTCACGTGTGTGTTGGGCAGGGCTGGCCATTGGACTCCAAGTACAACCCGCGCACGTGCCAACGGGCTGAGAGCCCGGCAGGCTGGTCTAGAAATGGCCGACACCGGCCCGGAAGCCTGAGCATGTGCGTCTGACTTTTCTAGAACAGCTGGCCAGCCCCAGCCCACGGGAGTCTTGTTTCACCCAGCACTGCCCGTCAGTTTTCCGTCCTTCCTCTCTGAGCAAATGCTTCAAGGGAAACTGAGAGACTGGCTGGCAGCCAGAGGCGCCAAGCTCACCATCACAGAGGATCTGGTGCATCCATCAACCAGCCTCTGCTCTTTGCTGTCATGGGGACCTTCCCCAGACCATGCACCAGGCCTCCGTTAGGAGAGGGCGCATTGTTAGGGGTCATTTTAGGAGCGGGCCCCCAGACTGTTGTCCTGGCGAGGTCAGGCAAGGAAGGGGGACTAGAGTCTGGACGAGAATTGTCATAATAAGCTATGTGCCCATGTGTTCGTGTGTGTGTGACGATGTCACTGTGGGTGAGGTGCAGGGACACGTGGGTGAAAGATGTCCCCTCTGCAGACACAGCCCCACGGGAGGCCCACAGCCACCGCCACGTGCGTGGTCCTGGAATTGTGTAGAACAACGACATTGGTTTTGAATTATGTTGCACGAGGGAAGTTTGTACAGTCCTAGCTTGAGTGTGAGTTTGTGGTAAAGATTTCTTTTTTTTTTTTTCAGTGCCACTTTAGATTTTATTTAGGATTCTACATACTTTATGTTAAACTACACAGTAACTGTGAGACATTCATAATTGTCTTCCACTTGAGAAAGAAGTCATAGAATTTGATTCGTAGATAGTAAGTGGCAAAATAATGATATCTCTAAGTTTTCTGACTTTCTAGTACAGTACGCTTTTCATTTTGTTATCTCTCTCTCTTCCTCTCTCTCTCTCTCTTGCTCTCTCTCTCTCAGAGCTTAACTATTTTATCTTATTTTTAAATTTTTTTGAGACTAGGTCTCACTATTTTTGCCTGTGGAACAACAGGCTCATGTTGCCCGGGGTACCACAGACTCAAGCAATCCGCAGCCTCAGCTTCTCAGGTAGCCAGGATTATAGGTGCACGCCACCACTCCCAGCTATATTTTTTTTGGAACTAGGTCTCACTTTGTTGCCCTGAGAGGGACTCGAACCGCGATCCCTGGTCCCCGCCACAGCTTCCTAGGTTGCCGTTTTCAGGCACGCGCCACCATGCCCAGCCCAGAGCTTAACTATTTTAAAGTAAAACTAGCATGTGGTAAGGATTTTAAAAACACACTCTGAAGGAAGTTTTCTAAGTAAAAAGAATATTTTCCCATCTTCTCTTCCTCAGTCACCCCACCCTGCTCTCCCAAAGCAACCGCTGTTAACACCTTGGCATTCCTGCATACACACAAATACCCCCAAATTCACAAGCACACACCACTGATGTCTGCCTCAGGTAACAGTACTTGATAAGTGACTTTTTCTCTCCTCAGATTTCAGTTTTGAAATTCTTAAACACAGCCAGTGGATGATTTGGCAATTCTGAAGAAATCACAAGTTCTCCTCTGCCCACATGAACTTCTGCAAACCACATGCGAGGTTCCGCTGAGGCTAAAGCCACCTGTTTCAGGAAGTGCGTTGGCGTCTTTGCTCCGAGCACCGGCGCCCAGAGGTGCTGCCACGGGCCAGCGGGATGGAGTGACCAGGAGCAGCCGGCAGAAGCACGGTAAGCCACGGCTGTTCTTTGAACACCGCGCTGCAACGAGCTAGTCAGCAACACTCTCCAACGAGCTAGTCTTCTAGCAGCGCTCTCCAACGCAGCTGGCGTTTCTGGCCCAATCCAGCAGGCTCCAAGGGCACAAAGCAAGCAACTCCGTAGCATAGACCACGCGGCCTGGTGTGCTGCGAGTCTTGAAAACCAAATGCAGCGGTTTCCTTATTCATCTGAACAGGAAAAGCAGCAAAATCCAAGTTAGAAAGCCAGAGGTTGGCGGGAGAAAGCAGGAAAGGCAAAGGGGTGTTTCCTGTCACTTGGAGAGAAAAGGACAAACGTTTGCTCTCCTGACATAGCCGAGCCCTCTGCTGGCAGCTCGGCAAAGCCTGAGCTGAACGCACCAGGAGAAACTTCACTTCAGGACTGATTGCCACTTTGCCCCTAAACACGTTGCTGGTTTTACAGTTCTGGGCAATAGTGAGGAGCCATCGCAGCCGGCCAGCTTTTGGGATGGGCAAGAACGAGCCGCTTGAAAAGCAAACGTTAGCATTTGTAAATGAACTATATCTGGGAAATTCAATGAGGTCTCGGAGCAGTTGAAAGATGTGCTTTCCAGAGAAGCCCATCTGAAAGCAGCTGGCACTTTCCCGGCCAAGCATTTAGTGCCTATGCTAGTGCTTGGTGTCATGTTTTGCAGTCATGTAATGTGCATGTAAATGTCTGACGTTAATGTGTGACACCCATGGGAGACGCATGATAGATCTGAAGGCACGTGAAGTCTGCACTAATTCTGGTGTTGGACAAGAGGCCCGCAATGGGCCCTGGGAGCAGGGCTACGCGCGCCAGGGCCGTAGGGAATGGCAACTGCAGCCACCCAATGTCTGCCCAACCTGTGCAGACTGCCGCATGGGCCAATGGGCTGGATTGTGGGAAAGTGACCGAGAGTGACAGGAACTCAACCTCTGCCCACTGGTCCTCGGTGGGCGCCAAGCACTCTGGTGCCCCCGGCTCCGGGCAGCGGTTCTTAGCGTGGGCCATGTACTAGACTCGCAGGAGGAGGCTAGAGGTCCTGGTGCCCTGGCTGAACCCCAGAGCGATGCGGTCAGGATCGGAGCCTCCACGGCCCCTGCCCCGACTGGCTCCCGCATCCCCCCAGTGTGCAGCCAACGGGCGGGCCGCTCCCTCAGGGCAGCTCTGGGCCTTTCCTCAAGGAGCACAGTCCTTCTTCAGGGGGCCTGAGCCTGTTCATCGGCCCCAGTTCGGCTGTAGGAAGCAGAATGAAAACTCCAGGCTGCTTCTCTGCGGAGCTGAGGCTGCAGGTTGGGAGGCAGAAGGGGAAGCGTCTTCTCTAGCACCTGCGGCTCGGCCCTGCGCGTCATTCTGCGCAGCTCACAGAGCACGAGAGCCGAGGCAGCCTCCGGGACACCCAGGCCGGGCATGATGGGGCTGGTCTGGCCGGGGAGGGGGGTCACCCCCCCCCAAGTAGCCCGCGAGCTCTGCCAGGCATGACCCAGTCAGTTGCCTCAGCCCAGTCGCCTCAGGGTTCTGAGAGGCACCGCAGTCCAGTCTTTGGGGTTCAACTGAGTTAGTACAAGAGGGCGGGTGTGTCTAGTTCCTGGACTCTGACCGCTTGGGGCTATGAAAACCCAGTCAACTGACCACTCAGGGCTATGAAAACCCAGTCAACGTGAGGGTGTGACCTGCGGCTCGCTGGGCTGGGCTCACCACCAGCTGCAGGCGCTGGCCCTCAGGGGCCGTGAGTCACTGGGAGGCTGCGCCTGTCTAACGCTAGGCACACCCAGGCTCACCCTGCACCTCGCTGCCATCTGCGCGCCCTTGCTAAATATCACCTCGGAGCCTCAGGGCCCGTGTCTGTAAAATGGGGCTAGGACAGTGCCCCCCCCATTTTCAGGAGGCTTCAGCCAGAAGCTGCGCGGGGCACACTTGTCCCATGAAGCTTCCTCAGAAGCCCTGACGGGCACTCGCGGCTGCACAGCCCAGACTTGGGGCGCAGCATGCATCCCAGCTTTACAGCATGAACCCAGGCCCGCGCCTTCCTGGCAGCTGCCGTACAGCCGCGTCTCCGTCTACTTGCCGAGGCTGGCGGGGAACCAGGGCTCTGCTGGTCGCTGTGTTGTCCTGCAAGTAGACAGGTCGAACTGCACAGATGTGGCTTTCGTGGCTGTCATAATGTGGCCACGGCCCGCACAGCCAACCGCTGGTGAAGCGGAGTCCACTAAAATGAGATGGCTCCAGTCGGGCCACGCTTCCGTTCTGGCTGAATCTGCCACCAGGCCCCGGGCAGCGAGGTCACTTTACGGAGAGGGACTGAGTCCCAGTTCATCAGCAGTAGGTTTTCTGGACACGTCAGTGGAAAGGGCATCTGCACGGCCCAGCCTGAGAGGGGGGGTGAGGGGGGCAGTTGGGGAGATGGTCTGAGGCGCGTCACAGCTGGACAGAGGAAGCCTTGGCAGAGGGAGGAGGAGGCGCTGCAAGATGGCCGCTCACAGCCCAGCAAGGGGCGCGCAACCGTGCCGAGCTGGTCCCCCCCTGCACCACAGGTTGCTTGGGGAAGCCCGCAGGACTTATTGCAGTGTCGCCTGGAGGGTGACCCCGTGGCACCCTGCACGTCAGTCTCTGCTCTCCCTGCCCCCTCACTCCATGGGCTCTGAGGGGGCTCCTTGGCTCACCCTGGCTCCTGGGGTGTCCTGAGCTGAGAGAGACCTTTCCGAGCGGCTCTGGAACTGCACTTCTTTTTTTTTCTTTTTTTTTTTTTGGTATGAATCATATGCTTTTAAAAAGAAACGGGGCCTGAAGATCCTCTCGGTGTCCCAAGCCAAGCTCCGGAGGAAGCTCCTGAGGCAGCAGAACAAACCCCGCGTGGCAGGGCGATGTCACCACTGACCCATGGGCACATGTCCCCAGGGGCTTCCTCTGGGGTTTCCGCTGGACAGCCCTTCCCCGCCTGCCCAGGCGCTGCGTGTCCCCGAGGGGGTGGCACCAGAGGCCTGAGCTTGGGGGCTCGAAACCACAGAGGTACCTCCTCACGGTTCCAGAGGCCCGATGTCGGAGCCCGAGGTGTGGTCCAGAGGGCTGGTTCCTTCTGGGGGGGGGGGGGGCGCAGAGGGAAAAAGCTTTCCCGCATGTCTCTCCTTGCTTCTGGGGCTGACTGGAAAGTCGGTGGCACCTCAGGCTTGTCGCTGCATCTCCGCAGCCCTGGCCTCCACTTTCACCTCCACTTCCCTCGGCGCCTCCCACTCAGCCTCCCTCTCCCCTGGAGGGCAGAGGCGCTGGATGAGGGCGATGCGGGCACCCCAGTCCACGGGGCTTCTTCACTGGCTTGGCGGTTGCACAACACACCAGGCCGGGAGGTGGGCCAGGGCCGGGGCTGTGGCTAGGCGAGCCCCCAGCCCCTCAACCCCCCAGGAATCTTCCCACTCTTTCTCTGGGCTCTCCCCGAATGCCCTTGGCATTTCCCCCACGATCTCCTTTCTGTGCTCCCCTCCCAGGGTGAGCTGCCAGGGTGAGCGGCCCCTCGAGCCCTGCCTCCAAGGCCCAGGTGTGCCCTGTCACGCATGTGCACACCCACCGGGCCAGGCAGGCACAATCCTGGGGCGGGCGCGTAGCACAGGTGCAGCTCCTAGAGGCTGACAGCGGGAATGCCTGACCCGTTCACTGGAAAGCCTGACCCACCTGCAGTGAGCGCGCCCCGGGGTCAGTGGGACCCTATTTTAACTCGATTCCACTCGCCAAGCCCCCATGTCCCAACGAGGCCGCCTCCACGTGCACAGACGTTAACACGTGAGCATCTTTTTTGGGTGAAGCCGGGCACAAGCCCCCTTCTGCACGCTTCCTCGCCCTCCACGCCACCACCTCTGTTCGGTCCTCTCCCTTCCCGTCAGCGGTGACGTCACATAGTCACCTTACTTCCAGAGTCTCTTGTTTATCTTAACTAGTCTCTGGGAGCCCAATCTGCGCCCCAGTTTTCTTTCAGTGACGGGGGTGGGGGGGCACTTTTTGTCAGGCACAGCGGCCCCAGAGCACAGGATACTGGAAACCAGAGTTTCAATTTCTTTGAAAATCAGCAAAATACTGACTAGCTGTCATCACACCATGGAGGGCAGAAAGTAGAATTTTCTATTTTTTTTTTCCTTTTTTAAAGGAGGAAGAAGTCCACAAGGGTCAAAGTGTCTCAGGCCCACGAAGGCAGAACCAACACTGGTCTCTCATGTAGACGCTACACCAGTGGGCGTGTGTCCCCCTGGACATCCCCTGTGAAGGTGATATAAGGGTCAAGCCACACTCCCGTGGGTTAGAATTGCCAAAGTGAAGATCTTCTATTTTAGAAAGACAACAGGATACAGGATAAGCGCAGGAGAGATTAGGCAACATCCCCAAAGCGTCTGAATCACGCACATCTTTTTCTGTCAGGAAATGCGGCCATCATATTACACGGAGAAATAAAGATGACTGAAGCCGTAGTTCTGCTCAGGCTTTGCTGCCAAATAGTTACCGAGAAACAAACAAAATCTGTAAGGTGCTCAGACCTGTCAGAACTGCACTGGGTGGGGGGGGGGGG
>PVHY01013441.1:0-26443 GCA_004024945.1 Uropsilus gracilis | reverse complement strand
GGTGGGTGTGAGCCAGTTCTGCTGGGGTGCTGGCTGGGCCAATTCGCTTCTCAGCACCCAGCCCGGCCCAGGGTGAACGCAGCGCACCCACCTGGCCACAAGATTTAATGGGGGGGGCACCCCAAAGCTCAGTGCTAAGGGAAGGACTGTGCTGATGCTTTGTCTTTAAGTCAAATGCTCTGGCTGCCTGCTGTGGCCAAGGAGTCTGACTGGGCCAGAATCAGGCGAGGGCGAGGAGGGTGGAGCGGCCTGGCGGGGGCTGGGTGGGAGCCGGTCTCCATCTTGCTGAGGACATTTGTTCATCAGGGATTTTCATTCCTTGAAAGCAGCATCGTCTTGCTGACCCTGCTGTGCCCCGGAAGCCCTGCAGCTGTGTGCATCCCCGGCCCAGCCGGACCCCCAGGGCAGGCAGCGGCCCCTGGGGACGCGGTTACCCTCTCATCTTTGACCCACTTCTTTTCTCCTGCAGGTCCCTGAAGCCAAAGCTCCTGAAACCAGAGTCCACCTCCCGAGACAGTAAGTCCGCGGGGGGAGGCCGTAGGGGCCTCCAGGCGGACCCTGCGCCAGTCCACTCGAGCCGCACCTTGCATGCCCTGCGAGGCCGTTGTCGCCTGCGCGAAGCAGCCTGGACGGCGGTGACACGGTGACAGGGTTCTGCTGGGGCTGCAGCGCACCCCTTCTGCTCCGCCACTAACTGCGCCTGGCCCTGAGCTCCGCTGCTCAGCTGCGCACGCGCCCAGCAGCCCAGCTCCCCCGGCCCTGGCCCTAAGAGCCGCCTGGCCTGCCCCGTGGGCCTGGGCCCTGCCTCCTCCCCGCCCCTCGGAGGTGCTGGCCTGGCCGCTCCGGTCTCCATTTCCTCTGCGCAGTTGCTCCTGCGGGTGCCTTCACTTGCGGAGCGGCCGTCTGGCCTCCGCTAGGCCCCGGTGCTATTTGCTGCTTCCAGCTGAACGAGCCGTGCCCAGCCCACCTCGCTTTTGGTTCCCTTTGGCCTCCTTTTGGAGCCGCAGCTCCTTGGGGATTCGGAGGTGGGGAGTGGCCAAGAGGAAGCACCCGGGGAACCGGCCTTGCTGGGGTTGGGGCCCTGCTTCCTGAGACCCGGCCTGAGGCCTGAGGTCACTGTTCCCTCTGCCCTGCCCTAGGACTCGGCCCCGCCTTCGGCCAGGGCTGGGCCTGAGGTGGAATGAGAGGGAGCCCAGGCAGGGCCGGGTCCTCAGCTTCCGTGCGAACTGCCCGCTCACCACTTCCCGCTCTGGTGACCATGCTTCTCTGCAGATTCCAGGTCTGTGAAGCCTGTCAGCTCGTGCTTGTACCTCAGGACTCTTCTAGGAAGGGAGCGCTCCTCACTCACAGCCCCCCTCTAGAATATTCTGATCATGCCCGTGCCCCAACCCTTAAATACTTCAGATGCTCTGGGAGGCTAGTTTTAGCCTGGAAAAAAAAAAAAAAAGGCCAACTTCAAAAGGCCTCGCCGCTGGCCTGTAGCGCCCCCTAGAGGCTCCTCTCAGTGGCGTAGAGTTGTAGGAGAGTTGGCTGCGGCTGAAAAAGCCCCAGGCCTCCACTTGAAAGTGGTGAGGCCACACCCCACCACCCCGCCCTCTGGGCCCCACAAGTAACCAGCTAAAAATGTTCCCCTAACCGGCATGTTAGTTTACCGTCAAGAGGGAAGGAAGTGCCTGCCGCCTGGCCTTGCCATCTGTTTTCCATGGACCTTTTTAAAAATTAAGTTTTAATGAATCTCTTGTCGGGAGTTTTAATAGGTCCCTGACCAGCACCAACCACCTCAGCCAGGTGGTCAAAGTCCATATCAGCCCCGAAAGTCAAGTGCCCATGGTGTGATGTCATCAGAAGGGCGCTCTGGTCTTGCTCCCAAAGCCATTACCCCTGCTACTCCTGGGTGACATACCTGGCCAATTGAGGTCTATCCTATGTAGGTGGCTCTGGCCCATCTTTCTCTTTCTCCACAGGGTCTCCGTCCTCTAACATGCGACCCTGCAGCATAGTTTCCACACGGGCAGGTATTTTTTTTTTTTTTTGAGACCAGGTCTCGCTATTTTTGCCGGTGGAACCGCAGGCTCTCGTTGCCCGGGGTACTACAGACTCAAGCCATCCCCAGCCTCAGCTTCCCAGGTAGCTGGGATGACAGGGGCGCACCACTACGCCCAGCGTTTTTTTTGGAACTAGGTCTCGCTAAGTGCCCCAGGCGGGACTCGAACCACGATCCCTAGCCCCGGCCGCTTCATAGGCTGAAGCGCGAGCCACCGTGCCTGGCTACGGGCAGTTATTTTAATGGGCTTTGTCACTGTTTCCCCTGGTCCTGGTTGAAAATCAGTTCCTGAAATAAAGCACATGCTCCAAACCAGCTGTAAACAGCTCCATCCTTGGAGATGGCTGAGGGGATTCCATTGTATGAACATGACCTCACTTAACCAGCCCCCTCCTCAGAGCATTTAGATCATCACCAATCGTCTGCGCTTGCCGACAGCCCTGCTGGATAGCCTGGTAGACAGCCATGGCGTGCTCTACGGCTAGGACTGAAACTGCTGGGTCTAAGTAGATGATTCCGTCTTTGAGAGCGATCACACGCCGCGCCATCTTAAAGGTGCTCACGTGCCTAAACTACCAGCAAAATAGAAGAGCACCTGCTGTTTCTCCGCATTGTCACCTGATTTTCTCAGCGACATAATCTTGGGCAGCTTTGTCAGCAATCTCTTGGGCACCCCAAAACTGAACGCCATGAGCAATTAGAGTCTTTCGGAGCCTAATTTAATGCAGTTGAGGTACTTGCTAAGAGAACTCACACCTACAAACCCCTACAGAAGATGGCGATGCGCTGTCGATGCCTCACGGAGTGACCTCAGGCCCCGCCGACCTAACACTGTGCCTCCTTTTCGCTTTTCCTTAGGAAAACATGACCCTGCGGGCTTCACTTCTGACTTGCTTTCTCCTGCTAATCTCTGTCTCCTGCGAGTTCTTCCCCGGAGCAAATTATTCTCGAAGTTATCCTTGTGATGAGAAAAGGAAAGACAACTCTGTTCTTGCGGAGTGCAACGACCGTCGCCTGCAAGCCGTTCCCCAGAAGCTGAGCAAAGACGTGACGGAGCTCGACCTGTCCGATAATTTCATCACGCTCATCACAAACGAATCCTTTCGAACGCTGCACAACCTCACGAAGATCAACCTCAACCACAACGCCAATCCGCAGCACCGTAGCGGCAAGCCCCCGGTCCCCTGGGGCGGCATGAACATCACAGACGGGGCATTTCTCGGCCTGCACAACCTGGAGCAGTTGCTGCTGGAGGACAACCAGCTCAGAAGCATCCCGGCCGGTCTGCCAAGGTCTTTGAGAGACCTGAGTCTCACGCAGAACAACATCCTCGTGGTCACTAAGAGGAACATGTCTGGACTCACGAACCTGAACGCTCTCCACCTGGGCTGGAACTGCTACTTTGGCAACAACTGTAATCAAACGTTTGTCATCGAGAACGGGACGTTTGAAAGGCTGACGCAGCTGAGGGTGCTCTCTCTCTCTTTCAACCCCCTGCACCACGTGCCGCCGCGACTGCCAAGCTCCCTAAGGGAGCTTTACCTCAGCAACACCCGCATCAGAACCGTCGGCCAAGAAGACTTCAAGGGCCTGCGAAACCTAACGGTGCTGGATTTAAGCGGCAACTGCCCGAGGTGTTTCAATGCCCCGTTTCCCTGCGAGCCCTGCGTGCAGGATGCTTCCATTCAGATCCATCCCCTGGCTTTCCAGAGCCTGCGGGAGCTCCGCTACCTCAACCTGTCCAGCACCTCCCTGAGGAACATCACCCCGAGCTGGTTCGACAACACGCCTCATCTGAAGGTGCTGCACCTTGAGTTCAACTACTTAGTGCAAGAGATGGCTTCGGGGGCCTTTCTGACGCGACTGCCGTCCCTGGAGATCCTCGACTTGTCCTTTAACTACCTGAAGACGGCCTACGTGCCCTACCTCACCATCTCCCCGAACTTCGCCAACCTCACGTCTCTCCGGATCCTGCACTTACGAGGCTACGTGTTCCAGGAACTTCGCAAAGAGGACTTCCGGCCGCTGATGGGGCTCTCCAAGCTGAAGACCATCAACCTGGGCATTAACTTCATCAAGCAGATTGATTTTTCCATCTTCCAGCATTTCCCCAACCTGACGGTCATTTACCTGTCCGAAAACAGAATCTCCCCGCTGGTCAACAACAGCAGGCTGGCCGCGGCCCCCGAGGCCTCCTCACACACTGGCCGGCTGAGGCGCCGCTCGGCGGCCTTTCCCTTCAACCCGCATTCAAATTTTTACCACACCACCAACCACCTGATGAAGCCACAGTGCACGGCGTACGGCCGGGCCTTGGATCTAAGCCTCAACAGCATCTTCTTCATCGGTGAAAAGCAGTTCGAGGCCTTCCACGACATCGCCTGTCTGAACCTCTCCTCCAATGGCAACGGCCAGGTGCTCCACGGGATCGAGTTCCTGGCCGTGCCCCACATCAAATACCTGGACCTGACCAACAACCGGCTGGACTTCGCCGACGACAGGGCCCTCAACGAGCTGGCCGACCTCGAGGTGCTGGACCTCAGCTACAACGCGCACTACTTCCGCATCGCCGGCGTCACGCACCGCCTGGGCTTTCTGCAGAACCTGACCCAGCTGAAGGTCTTAAACTTGAGCCACAACAGCATCTACACCCTGACGGAATACCGCCTGAGCAGCGAGTCGCTGCAGGAACTCGTCTTCGGAGGAAACCGCCTGGACCTCCTGTGGAACGCGGATGACAGCAGGTACAGGTGGCTTTTCCAGGGCCTCAGGAACCTGACCCGGCTGGACTTATCTCGCAACTACCTGCAGCGCATCCCCGACGAAGCCTTCCTGAACTTGCCGTGCGGCCTCACCGAGCTCCG
The DNA here is from genome assembly GCA_004024945.1 of Uropsilus gracilis. Lineage (NCBI taxonomy): Eukaryota > Metazoa > Chordata > Mammalia > Eulipotyphla > Talpidae > Uropsilus > Uropsilus gracilis. Next base: position 21,535 of record PVHY01013441.1, on the reverse strand, counting down.
CCTCAGTGACAACAAGCTTGATTTCTTCAACTGGACGCTGCTCCAGCAGTTTCCTTGCCTCCAGCTGCTTGACTTAAGTGGAAACCAGCTGTCGTCCTTAGACGACAGCCTCTTGAAATTCACGTCTTCTCTTCACACCCTGCTGCTGAATGGAAACAGGATTTCCCAGCTGCCCCCCGGCTTTCTCTCAGAAGCCAGCAGTCTGGGCCACCTCGATTTAAGTGACAACCTGCTTAAGACGGTCAACAGATTCACGGGGCAAAGCAAGGCCAGCCCCAACCTAGGCACCTTGAAACTAGGCGGGAACCCTTTCGACTGCACCTGCGACATCGGGGAATTCCGAATATGGATCGAAGAGAACCCCAACGTCACCATCCCGAAACTGACCGACGTCATCTGCGCCAGCCCTGGAGACCAGCGCGGGAAGAGCATCATGAGCCTGGAGCTGACGACCTGTGTGTCGGACACCACCGCGGCGATCCTCTGCCTCTTCACGTCCTTCATCACCACCGTGGTTATGCTGGCGGCCCTGGCTCACCACTGGTTCTACTGGGATGCGTGGTTCATCTACCACATGTGTTTAGCTAAGATCAAAGGCTATCGGTCTCTTTCCACGGCCCAGACTTTCTACGATGCTTACGTTTCCTACGACACCAAAGACGCCTCTGTCACGGACTGGGTGATTAACGAGCTGCGCTTCCACCTGGAAGAGAGCGAAGACAAAAACATGCTGCTGTGCTTGGAGGAGCGAGACTGGGACCCAGGCCTGGCCATCATCGACAACCTCATGCAGAGCATCAACCAGAGCAAGAAGACAATATTTGTCCTCACCAAGAACTACGCCCAGAACTGGAACTTCAAGACGGCCTTCTACCTGGCACTGCAGAGGCTCATGGATGAGAACATGGACGTGATCATCTTCATCTTGCTGGAGCCAGTGCTGCAGCACTCACAGTACCTGCGGCTGCGCCAGCGCATCTGCAAGAGCTCCATCCTGCAGTGGCCCGACAACCCCAAGGCCGAAGGCTTGTTCTGGCAGAGCCTGAAAAACGTGGTCCTGACCGAAAACGACTCACGGTACAACAACCTGTACGTCGATTCCATCAAGCCGCACTGACGGGTGTTACCTCACAGGTCGCCGGCCCACACGTAGGCAAAGCCACCACCCGGCTGTCTCGGTGACCACTGCTGTGTAACAGGTGCCCCCACTTAGCCCCTTCCAAGGACACGTCAGGCTCATCTCCTGACGGGGCTTCGCTGGACCTCTGCTCAGGGACTCCGGGAAGCCGCCACCGGGGTGTCAGCTAGGCCTGAGGGGAGCTCCAGGGGCGAGTGGCCACCTCAACCCTCAACTCACGCGTGTCTTCGGGCCTCCTGGGCTGTTGGCCAAAGACTGCTCTCAGCTCCCTGCCATGTGAATCTCTCCCACAGGGCCAACCACCTCCTCAGAGCAGCAAGGGAAGCTGGCTAGCCAGGTGGAAGGCGCCATCTTTTGTAACCTCACAGGACAGTGATCTCCTGGCCACCAGATTATTGGCTGGAAGTCACGGACAGGTCCTCCCAGGCGTGCGCGCCTCAGCCCAGGGACACTGGCCTCTGACCTCAGTGGGTGACCACAATGCCCTCCATCAGCTTGCCACCTGGCTTCCGGATTGTGAGCTCCAGGAGGCAGGGAAAGCATTGGGTCACTTTAGCCGTTGGCTGCTACGCCTTCATCTCAACAGCTGGACCTTTTGCAGCTGTAATTGCTTGGCTGTTCCGTTGCTGTTTACATGCATCATCTCTCTGCAGCTTCAGGGTTACGTGGCGCTGTGCTCGCCTCACTTTCTCTTCCATAATCGCTTCCATCAATACTGACTCTAACATGTGACTATTAAGGGTGTCATGTAAAGGGGACTTTTGGGAAGCTTGTCTTGTACTTTTTAGCTATTTTTTAAAGACGTGTGGTTCAATTAGGAGCTTTGGGTGAATCTATGAATTGTCACTGCTATAAACCTTGAGTGATGAAAATACTTAATTTCACATGAGCAGTGAGGACTGTATACTGGGGGGGGGAAGAGAGGGGGGACCTGTCACTTAAAGGAAAGCCACATGGCACCGAGTATTCTGAAACTACTTTCAAAAATTCAACTTGGGTGCAAATTGAAGGGGATGTTGTTTTCATGAACATTGTATGCTTTAAGATAATCGTTCATAATATTTGCTTGAGAGTCTTCTAGTTCCGGAGTTCGCTGGCCATCTTTAGCCTCCCTCGGCTGTGGGTACATCACTCTCAGCTCTGCCTCCACCATCACACTGTCATCTTCCTTCTGTCTCTCTCTCTGCTTCTAGGGGACCAGTCACACAGGATCCAGGGCTCACCTACTCTCACCTCACTTCAATTTAACTGATATAAGTGCAATGACCTTATGTCCAAATGAAGTCTCATTCGAGGTACCGGCGGTTGGGATTTCGGCACATACTTTGGGAAGGACACAGTTTAATCCCAGACAACAGCCGGGGTTTCCTTGTTTAGTCATGACTCAGAATTGCATGGCAGCTGTAGATGCCCTTGGGAGTGCAAAAGCCACTTAGCATTGCTGGAAGACTGAAGGCAGGTTCCCTCTTAGCTGTGAGTGAAGCTGTTACAGAGACGTGCTGTGTTTCCACCGCCGTGATCCTTGACCGCCACGCCATCAGTGGTGTCCAGTATTCCCAAGATTCCATCCTTTCACCCAGTGTGTTCTCTCCCTTTCTGCCTTGGAGTGCTTTTAGGGACAGAGGACTTTGGGGGGCCCCATCCCATCCTCCACCATCACGCTGTAGTCTTGGGGGAACGAGGCGAGTGATAGCTGTGCTTAGACACAAGACTTTCTGTGCCAATGGCCCCAAATGGATACTGCTCTTGATAAATGCCACCCCCGCTCAGGCTGAAAAGGGAAGAGACTGAAATTCCTAAGATGTTCATCAGAAAAGCCAAAGCCCACCAAGGAGAGCAGAGCGTTGCTGTTAGGAGCCATGTTCTCTTTTCTAGTGAGAAACGCACTTAGGGCGTGAGGAGAAAAGACCCTGCTGGTTCACCTTCCTCTCCCTGGGCATGTAAGGGGTCATTCCCTGTGTACCCTGTGGAGGACGCCCCGGAGCCCAGAGGCCATCAAGAACAATGCTGGGCTTGCAAGCAAAGCCACTGGCAGCCTGACACTGTTGCCTCCTCCATCTTGCTCCCACGCCCAGCCACTCATCGAGCACCCGGGACTCGACCGCCTGAGTTTCTCTGCCATCGTCCTGCAGCCCCATGTCCACCCTCAGCCTCCCCTCTCCAGGTCCCAGCATCCCTTGGCGCCCGGTATCTCCTGCGGCCTCGCCAACTGCATTGCAGCAGCAGCCGGAGTGATCTTTGTAAAAGGTGTGGTCGCTTCTGAATTGGGTTTCCTGTCTCACTGTCCTCCTGTCTGCTTTTGCCACCAGCCTCTAATCTAAGTGCCCCCCCCACATATTAATGTTTCCAGAGGTTTCCTTGAGCTGTTTGCTGATAATAGTGCCTTCAAACCACGTGACTGTTTCTGATGACGTCTGTGCGCCGTGCCCCTGGCCCCCGAGGGGTAGTTTGGGCAAATGCCCACTGCATGACTCAAAGGGCTTCTCCTGGTCTTTCTGCTCCTCCAACTTCGCAGGACAGCTATGCACAGTTTGCCACCCACCGCCAGCCAGAAGTTTCCCACAGGGCCCTCGTCTGAGCACCCACCTCAAGGGACTCATTAAGACTCATCAGAACGTGGTCCAAAGAGACTGTAAACTACTGGGTGAGTGCACCCCCATTCTCATCGCCCCGGCTGACACACTTCAGGGGAAACTCCTTTCTGCCCAACTGTTCTTAGTGAAACAGCAGCAGCAGCAGCAGATGGGGGCCAGTCTGAACTTGCTGCCACCAGGGGGCGTGCGACTCTTTCTCATGCGTCTGTACCCATCGCTGCCACGAGATGGCAGGAAAGGTCCATCGAAAACTGGTTTTCGCTTTCGCCCCGGGTTTGGAAGAGGCTTGGTTTACTCTGAAACCGGGCTTCTCACCTGCCTCGGGCTCAAATCCTCCTCCTGCCAACACCGCAGCGGCCTCAGAGCCAAAGTGCTGGCTGGAGAGTGCCGATAAAAGGCTGGATCTGCGCCGCGCAGAGACGGGCTCTCATGAAAAGAGCAGTTGGGGGAAACGTAAGCCTAGGGTCTGCCCCCCAACGTCTGGGTTTAATCAATGTAGACATTAACTGGTAAACTGGGGGTGGGGGGCTGGGGGACTCGAGTTTCTTATTGGCTCCTGGTGATGTCACCCCAGGCTGGGAGAACTGGTTTTCCCACTGTGGGCCTTCTTATTCCCTGAAACATCTTCTAGAAAATGCCCCGGGTCTTTCACCTCTAGGGAGCCAGGGGCCTCCCGCGGTAACTGGATCCTAAGTTTTCCCCTACCAGGCTCTTGGCAAACAGGACCTGGAGTGTGAAGTGGGAGGGAGAGACAGGGCCAGGGGGGCACAGCCTGCCGCAGGTGGGAGTCATCTGTGCGGGTGCCAGGCCCCCCCCCCCAGGGGCTCTGAGGACTTGGCGTGGGCACGATGGGGCTCCTGGCTCCAGACTGCCTGAGGGGTGAATGCCGATAGCCCGCAGCCCTTGCTAGGTGGACCGCGCCCTGCCAGCCGAGCCTGCGGAAAGAATGCTATCAGAATGCTGGCACAGACAAGCCCGGGCAGGCCGAGGCCGCGCTCCGCCCCCTGGAATACTGATCTCTGGCTCAGACTCTATCAGAAAGCCCACCGGCCACGCCTCTCGCCCCCCTCCCCCCGCTGGACTGCCCCAGCCCAGGTCCAGAGGCCACGAGGACCAGGGCACCCGGAGTTGGCCCTTGCAGGTGCCTTTGGCTCTAATAAACGCCGGCTCCATTGCTGGCCGCCTCTGTCCGTGCTCCCTACCGCGCCGTCTTCCCTAACGCCTGTGCCCTGAGCACAGCTAAGATCACGGCCCCAAGCAGCGGCCTGGGCTTGGGGCTCCTGGCAGTTGCCTGGACATCGAATTCCTCAGGGCCCTGCGGGACCTGCACCCGGGCTGCCCAGGCTGCCACACAGTCAGGCCAAGTCTGTGTCAGGGGTATAATGCTGGGGCACCCCTGAGGCTACCCCCTGGGGCACCCAGGAAGCCTCCCCTCGGCCACCCAAAATGGCCACCGCCGCCTTCGGGGCAGGGCGACACAGCTGTACACGTGGTGACGTTCCTGTCGCCCCTTCCACAGCTAGGCTAGCTGTGCCCCAAGAGTGGGCAGGGGGGGAGGGGGGTCCACGGTCGCAAGGGGGTGATGGAGGGGCGGGGACTCGGCCCAGGACAGGAGCCGCTGGGGCAGCAGTCACAGTGTGGCGCTCATCTCAGCTCCTGGGGTCTCCTCACACCCGCCCTCCGGTGACCCTCTCAGGACATACTGCAGCTGCTGGATGGGCATCAGGCCCACGTATCTTGACTCACGCCCAGAGGGAGCAGAGCTGCCAGCTGCGCAGCGAGGGGTCTGCACGACGTGGGGGGGCAGCTGAAGGCCCCCAAGATGTCTGCATCCTCCCCCCGGGACCTGCGAGTGTGTAGTGACCCTGCAGAGGGAACATGGGAGCGGGTTCTGATTGGGGCAGATGGTGCGGGGGCATCCCAAGGCCCCCTAAGAGCGCGAGAGGGCGGCAGAACAGACCAGAGCCCCCAGGAGAGCCGAGACCATCCACTGACTTGGATGCAGAGGAAGGGTGCGGCCCAGGTGGCGGGGCCTGTAACAACTGGGAAGGGTGAGAAAGCAGATTCTCTTGGGGCCTGGGGAGCGGGGGGGGGGGCAGGTCCCCCAGTACCTGGGGCGCACTCTAGCCTTCAGAGCTTTACGGAGCGGTGCTCCGACCTGGGCGGCCACACACGTGGCTCTCGGCCGCAGCAGCCACGGCAGGCCCTGTAGCAGGACCTGCAGTGAGGCCTCATTTCTCCATCTTTCTAGACCTTTCCTTTCCCGAGTCCCAACAGCTGGCTTCCTGCAGTCACTGTCTGCTTGGAACTCCTGGCCTACCTGCCAGTGGGCTCCCAGGTCACAAAGCATTCTCAAGAGTTCTGCCGCCCCTCCCGCCCACACAGCGAGACCAGAGGCTCACCACACTCAGAAGTATGTGTGTGAATGAATGAGGCGGCGCTCGCCCAGACACCCTCCACAGCGCGGCCTCCACAGCGCGGCCTCCACGCTGAGGGGTCAGAGGTGACTGGGAGCCGCTGCAGGCGCATCTGGAGCCTTTCTGCAGTGCCGCCTGTCTCCCCCTGCACGCCCCTCCCCCCCCCCAGGTGCCTCTGGCATCTCTTCTGCAGAAGGAAGGATCTGGGTGGAGACTGAAGAGAGAGCGCTGTGAATGGCTCAGGGGGCCTGTCTTTGTCTCAGCAACGCTCCTGACCCGGCTGGAGCCGTTAGGTGCCTCACTAGCTTTCTCCTCCTCGGCTCTCAGACGTGGGAAACAGCTCTGTGCTCTGCTTCCTCCCAGGCCGTGTGAAAAAGGAGTCAGATTCATGGCCGGCCCGGGCTGCCACACAATGACTATGCTGGGAACAGCCGGACCACGTGTCTGCGGGGCGGCTACGTAGCAGAGTTCACATTCTCACGGGAAGTGAAAGTGGCTCACATGCTGTTGTGCTCACGTGACTGCTCAGGGGCGGATCAGCTCGCAGCCCGTTTGTTCTCTGTTCTCTGCCAGAGAGAAGGGAACCAGGAGCGCTCACTTAGCGCTCAGGCCCCCTCCCCGCCCCTCCCCCCTTCTAAATCCGTCACTGGGTTTTAAAAAGTGATGTTTATGAGGTGTGTTGGCTGAGGCTGTATGACTTAGGGAATTAGGCTCCTGCCTCTCAGATGTGACCACACCACGCCCACCCCGAGGCCCCATCAACCTCCACCGCCGTCCCCTGAGCCCCCTCCCCAACCCAGTCACACAGTTTGGGCATTATCCAAGGACATAGCTGGGCAGTGGCAGAAGTGACTGGCTCACCATACAATTGGTCAGCTCTGGCTCCTTCAGAAATGATTCAACTTCAAGATGGCGGTGACCGGAAGGGGCCCTTCTGAGCCTGGCCCCCACAAGACCGCCTAGACCGCACAGCCTGGAAGCCTCCGGGCAGTCTGCCTCCAGAGCTTTCTGCCTTGACATCCGTGCTGCTAGACTTGTCTCAGGGGACAGAGGCTGGAACTGAGGCGAATGTGTTCCCTACAGACAGGGTGAACCACCATGTGGGAGTGGAGCGCAGAGACAGCTGTGTATCAGGGATGATAAAGCCTTGCAGTCACAGTGCGGGTCACTTGGAGGAAGCAGAAGTGTCCTGGTAGATAGTACTGGTGGCAAATGGCCCTGGAAGGCCAGCTGGGGCCTCGCACTTGCTGGAAAGCTGGGAAGTTGAGGCCCAAGACGTGGGTGCAGGTCAGGGAACTAACCCTAGGGGGCAGTGTGGAGCGGGCAGCCTGGGTCCAGTGCCTCCCTGGGACAGGCTGTGACCACACCCCAGGGACACGGTGATGAGGGGCTCTCCCAGAGGAGGCAGGGATGTGGGGAGAGGTGGACAACTTCCAGGTAAGTCGAAATGATAGATTTGGGTCACAATCTGGACATACATAGGGGAGAGGAGGGAAAGCTGCTGATACTTGATGAGCTGATGTTTTCTTTTGGGGACATCAAGTCTGTCTTGGGGCGTCATCACCCACAAAAACTTCGCTTTTAACTAGATAGCAAATAGTGCGCGTGTCTTCTAGAAGCAGAAAGTCTTGGAGAAGAAAGAAATCAGTTTAGCTTCCTAAGAAGCACAGCTTCTCAGTCATTTCTCGGTTTGGGATGTTCCCTCGAATATACTTCAGAGGTGACATCTACTCTCGCATGTAATTATAGCACATAATAATAATAATAATAATAGTAATAATAGTTAAATTCCAGGGAAAAGAAACTGCAGTGACAACCAAACCAAACCAGAAAAAGAAAAAAATAAATAAACAAATCTCTCCCAGATTCTTTTCTCAAACTTGGTAGGAGCCTGAGTCTCAAGTTTAGCCGCTTGGGTTCAAATCCCAGTTCTTACGTTAGCCACATTAGGTGACCTGGCTCCCTTCTATCCGGTGCAATAAAGAGATTAGTTCTCACTTCAATCACGCCATGTTGCCTCGTTCTAAAGAGTGAGAAATGCTTCAGCCAGTCCCTGACAGGCAATGAGAAAAAGTAGGCTTGTTTATAAGTATATACATGTAAAAATAAGTGTCTGTGGATCAGAAACTCGAGTTCTGAGGGAGAGGGGGCGCCGACCCCCGCCAGACCTGTTCTAGAAGAGAACTCTGAGTTGGTAACAACCTCCCCGTTTCCCATGACTCAGGGCCGGCCCCCTGCTGCCCCGCACAGTTGTCGGGTGAAGGGCCCAGAAATGGTTCCGTCAGGGCCTACGCTCACGCAGCAGGGGACGGAGAGAAGCAAGACAGAGGCCGTCGGCCGGGGAGATGGCAGCCTGCTGGGTGAGGAGACTGGGAATAGGCACATGGAAACAAGGACAAAAGTCTCCACAGAAGACTTGCAGAGGCCTGGGGGTGTGAGTGCTGTGTTCTGCCTCAGGGAGTCAAAGAAAGCTTCGCTGTAGGCTGCCACTGACACCCCCCCCCACCCCCCCACCCCCATTCCCGGTCTCTTAAATGGCCAGGAAGCAGAGAACTTTCTCAGGGGATGAACTCTTGCTTTAGTTCAACTGGGATGGTGACTCCATTGGTTGGTGGGTTGTCAACACTCGCTGAATCAATACCGAGAACACAGGCGTTTTATTGGCTGCAAATTAAACCTTCATCAAGTTGTCTGTGGAGAGAAGCTCCCAGGCCTCCGCCATGTTGTCGTGGCAACCCACAGCCTGGCGCTTGGTGGATTCTCTGCTGAATGAGAAAGTTCTGTGTTCCAAGGAGCCGCTGTGGCCTCTGCTTGGGAATCCTGCCTTTGTGAGGCCACAGACCGGGGGCTGAATCTGCCTCTGGGGGGAGGACCTCTCCCAGTCTGGCCTGACCTTTGGGGCATCTGACAAGTCTCTTCGTGGGTGCCTGGAGCTCGGTCTATTCTGGCCAAACTGGGCCTGACTGGCAGATGAGCTCCACATCTTGCAGGCCCAGTATCCTGCTAGCGGGTCCACTGGTGCTTGGAGACTGGCATCTACAATCTCCATGGGGCTGAGCGCTCAGCTGCCTCCCTGTGAACTGCTTTCTCTTCCCCATGCCTTTTCCCTTCTCTCCCTGCCCCCTGCCCCACCCCCATCCCTGGGCCAGAAGACTCACCTAGGGCGGGGCAGGAGAGAGACCCCAGGCTGAGCACTAAGAGGGCTGAGATAGATGCTAAGTCGTATATATGAGTGTGTGTGTGTAAATCTGGAGTGACAGAGTTGAAGTCGTGACCAGTGCATAGAAAGGTATAAATCTGCCCCTCAAGGTCGGGTTTCTAGGCGAACTACAGGATGCCCTTGTTAACTGGAATTCCAAATCAATAATGAGTCATTTTCACATCTCGAATCCTGCACAGGCGGGTGTGGACCGGAAAGTCATGTGTTATTTGTCTGAAATTCACTGGGCCTTCTGCATTCTGGGGGTGGGGGTGGGGCGGCTAAAGCCAGCTACCCACATCAGGGTTGGATGGGGTGCTGGGAGAGGGGCGAAAGCCAGGGTTCCCCCAAACCGGTATGGCTTTCTTCAGGCAGGAAAGACGTGGCCAGGCCTGCAGGGCTCCGCAGCCCGGCTTCAGAATCGCGTCAGCACGGGCTGGGGCCTGTGGTGGACAGGAGGCGTCTCTGTGCGAGGCATCTCTGCCCTGCGTTCCTAGGGGCAGGCGGTTACCCAATAATTCCTGTGGGAAAGCAGCAGTTGGCAGGCAGAAGGGGTGCTGTGAACTTGTTCCATTCCCTCTCCTGCCTCTACCCTCCTGGGGGCCACACCTGATTTCCCCAGTGATGAAGCCGCTTGAGGCAGCCCAGTGGGAAGAATTGGGGTTCCCAGGCATGGGGAGAGCCAGAGGCAAGGCACGAGGCCCCTACCGGCCTCCACCAGCCTCACCTGTTCTTCCGGGCTGCCCCCAGCCACGACCATGCGGAGGCCGGGTCTCAGAACTCCCACCTGAGCGCCCCATCGGACTTAATTCCCGAGGTAGGCAGAGAAGTCGGTGGAAAGTTACTTGCACGTAAACGGACAGACGGATGATGAAACCCCAGGAAACCACAGCGCCTGCCCTGCTGGGGGAGCAAGGCCAGAAGCCAACCTGCCAGGCTTGGGACCCCCTTGTGGCCTCACTCACCGTAGGCCCGAGGCCTCCGGCAAGGCACTTCCCGTGTGTGCAGTTGGCTGGGGCGCCGGCTTCCCTTCCACCCGGCAGTCGGAGAACAGACGTGGCCCAGCCAGTGCACCGCAATGGCGTTCACCAATGACTCACCTGTTCCAAGGTTCACTTTTATAGGGGTTCAACCTGGTCACAACACATGAAGCCTAGTACAGGAATCCTCAGACACAAACAGGGGGCGCTGGGACGGCTTTCCTGCCTCACTGAAAGCGTTCAAGTCACCAAAATATTATACTGTCTCACATGTCACGGGAAACGCCCAGGCATGCCGCTGCAATTAAGGTCGGCTCTTACTAGGGCCGTGTGTGTGTGTGTGTGTGTGTGTGTGTGTGTGTCTGCTGTTCCCCCCCAGTCGACTCAATATGGGATCCTAAGAGCCACCGCGACCCTCGTGGCTGTATCTGCCTCCTAGCCCTTTAATATCACAAGTTCTTCAGTTGCAAGTAAGTAGGAAGTGCCTCGCTCTGCCTTGGCTGTGTGTTTCACTTCCGTTCAGAGGTGCTTTCTTACTGAAGAATCCCCATGACCACAGTCACATTCCATGTGTCTTCATGTCTGCATTAGTTTCATGACGTTTCTTGGGCAAGAAAATAATACAAGTTACATATGTGTATGTGTGTGAGCGCACTTGTATTTGCATATGTATAATCTATATTTCTAATTTTTAATAGACTCTTGAGAGCAGTTTCAGGTTCACAGGAGGCTGAGTAGGTGGTACAAAGATTTCCCACCCATCCTCTGCCCCCGCCCCCCGCATAGCCTCCCCCACTATCAGTACAAACAATAATTTTGAAATATATCAAAGATGAGGGGAAACCATAAAATGATATTTTAAACATTTACAAATTGAGAAGCAATACTTACTTCTGGTAAAAATGTAAATGGCAGAGGCTTCTTGGTTCCCCTCCCCAAGGTAACCTCTATTAATAGTTCTTAAAATTCCCTTCTGGAATGGTCTCTGTACACCTCGCCTTCTTATTGCACAGAGGAGATCACGGGCATTTACGATGTTGTCTTCTTTCCCCCAGGTATACTTCAGACTCTGCCACAACATGGTGAAATCTCCCTCAGCCTTCTTCTAACGGCTGCATAATTTTCCATTGTTTGGCAACACAAATAGCTATTTGTAGCTAATCTCCTAATGAATATCCACTTAGGTCGATTCTCGCTTTTTCTCTTCACGCTAAGGGGGAGAAGATATGTCTGTGGGTGTGTAGGCAGACGCGGCGATGGATTCGAAGGAGAGTCCTCACAGGGTCTATGGTGGAATCGCTGGGTCCATGCGGAAAGGCCGTGCTCGTGGGGCGCGCCACTGGCACCCGAAGGACAGCTCTCCACACTTCGCACCTTCTCACCAACCTCGGAGGTTTTTGCCCGAGATGGGTAGGAAGGGCCTCCTTGTTGCACTGCATCTGAAAACTGCGGTCCCTGGGTGTCTTCCGGTGGTAATTCGAACTCTGTGATGCCAGACTTGGGAGCCAGATGTGATGCCAGCTCGGCCAGTAGGCCCAGTGCCCTCCCGGGCCTTGGCTTCTCCATCTGAGGTGCCCACCTAAGATCAAATCCATAGTTTTTTGAGAAGATCCAAAAGGTGCGTCGTGTGACAACGTTCCTGACACGGCCCCCCGGACTCCGGGCCTGCTGCGCATGCGTGGCCTGTGCTCTCTAGCTGTGCGCGACGACTCTCTGAGATGCTGGCGGAAGGACATCTCACCTCGCGCTGCACAGGACGGGTCCCTGTTCCGTCACGCATGCGCAAATGTCGGTGTTGCCCGTCCCGGAGAAAATGAAAACAAACCAAAAAAAAATGATTTCCACTGACCAAGCCCGAGGCCGAGGCCAGTCCCTGTAGCTGTCAAGGAGGACCAAGAGCGCCGCGGGGCGTTCTCAGCGGGAAGACAGTCACCGGGGAGCGCAGGCGGGGGGGAGGAGACTGGGCTGAGACCTGCCTCAGACAAAGTCCTCATGAGGACGTCATGAGGCGCAGAGGTCTGTGCGAACAGGGTCTGGAGGACCGAGAGAGTATCTGGCTTCTCACATGAGCTGTGAGGCTCCCCCCGCCCTTTGAATTCTGTGAACCAGGCCAGACTTCGGGGTGAAGGACACAGTCCTCCCCCCCGCCCCCCCACAAGCCTACGTACACTGCAGACACCAGCCCAGATACGGAGGGGCCCAGGGCTTCCCCTCTTCTGACTAATTAGCTAACACCCTGGGGGTTCCCACGACCTCCCTGAGGTTGGATGACCTGTGAGAATGAGTCGCTGCGCTCAGAAAAATCCTCTACATACAAGCACAGCTTTGCTAGAGAAAAGGAAACAAAGCAGAATCCGCCAAGAGAAGAAACCAGGGAGAATCCAGACGCAACGTGTAGCCTCAGGGACACATCATCCTCCTGATACTGAAGTGTGTCATTAACCCAAGAGCGCTGTCAACCCGAGAAGTGCACTGGGGTCATTGCAGCCCCAGTTTTTATTGGGGTCTCCTTTCCTAGACATGATCGGTGAACTCATTGGCCATATGGTTGAACTCAATCTCTGGTTCCTCTTCTTCCCCCACAGGTCGAGCTGACATCGTGTGACACAAAACCCTACCTTTCCAACCACAGAGGAGGCCTGTCTGGTATGGCCAGTCTCCTCCAGTCATCTCATTAGCATAAACTATGGAGGAGGCCATCAGGAGTGGCCTCATTGTCATAATCAGCTGCGGTCCCACGAAGCCCACCGGCAATAAAGACATTCCACCACCCTGAGCCCTTGGGAAATACCAAGGCTTTAGAGGCTCCCCACCCAAGAACTGGGGACCGAGGCCAACCACATTCTTAATTATGCAAAACCAGATCCAGTGCTCCAGTTAGAAAAGTAAGGCGTTCATGCAAACATAGCCGCAGAGTACAAAATACAAAATCCAGACATGCAAGTACCTCCTTCTGGCCCAAACTAAAATTATGTCCCTGTCTGCATATAGACAGAAAAAACAGAATATTTGAATCCAAATGTAGGCGCACACTCTGTGCCAAGGACTGCCAGTAGTAAAAAAAAAAAAGAGAGAGGGGACTGCAGTAGTAAAAAAAAAGAGGGTGGGTATGTCAGGGAAGCCATTTCCATGACTGAGTAAATGTAGGCCTTTGGAAGCCAAGTGTGCAGGTTCAAATCTGAGAAATGGATGCTTGGACGATAAAGACGCGCATGCCACTCCGCCATCACTCCAGCACAACAGGCGCGCTCTTGTGGGAACCCTTCCAGTAACAATAACTCATCCTACAGCTAAAACACTGCCCTCAGGTGATGGAGATCATAAATGGCAGAATTTGGCTCCTTTTCAGCCAAGATAAATCATCTTTCCCCTGAAGTGTGGCTTACAGGAGCTCCAGCACCTAGAACTAAGGGCTGGAGGGACCACGTGGAAAAGAGTTTTGATCCAAGGTCCTGGCTCTGCTACACAGCTGAATGCCTTTGGGCAGGTCACTTAACCTCTCTATGCAGACTTTCATCCTCTGGGAAATTGCCACCAACACCCTTTATTTGCATAAGTGTACTTTAAGGATAAAATGACACAAAGATGAGAAAGTGCATGGACAGAGTTCTCAAATACCGGCTAAATACGAGTTGTATTACAGAAGGGCCTAGTAATGCCCGCGTGTAAGGTGATACGTCTAAGCTGGTCTTTTTCTTCTTTCAGCTGTTGTCCAACTTACAGGTTCCTCTGAGCTGCAACCTAAACCCTTTAAGGCGAGATGCTCTATCGGCTACGGAATTTATGCCATGTGGGGAACAAGCAGGGTTAATGGTAAGTGAAAGTTCCAAAGCAGAGTTATTCGATGGGCTTATCACATATACAGCTGCAAAGGCAGAGTAAGACTGCCTGAGAACCCCTGAAAGGAAGCATCAGAGATGGCAGAGGGAGGTCCTCTTCTCCACAGGGCGAAGACCAGGACTTCCTGGGGGTGTGTGGACAAGCATGGCTTGCTTCTGGGACAGCGCGCACCCACCCACCTATGGTCTGCGAGGTCTGCTCTGGAAGCCAGCCTCCTCCCCAGGGCACTGTGGGTGGTTAAGGAGCCCAGCCCAAGCCCCTGGTCGCCCCATGCTGTGTCAGCCCAATCTGTGTTTAGATACTAGTGTGGTTAAGAAGCCCATTTGGTTTTGTGCTTTAAAATTTGTTTTCCTCAGGTTTACTTATCAAAGGTTTTTTGTGTTGTTTTTTTGCAAATTGCTACCACCTTCTGAACTGAACCAAGAGAAACAGACCATCCAAACTCAGGCAGCACAGGTGGGAATGATGAGAGAGGGCATTCTAGGCAGAAGGAAGGGCACAGGAGGAGAATTTCAAGATGGCGGCAAGCAGAGCATTAAGCCAACATTGGGCCTGTGTGACTGACGGCATAGGCCACACAGCCTTGGAGAAGCGAAACGATCAGGGTGAGCCAAGAAGGAGGATGCTGGCCTATCTGAACTTCCCCTGTGACGTGGGCTTGGTGCCTGTTCCTCACCATATAGGTGGTGGCCTTCTGCTGATGACCTGGGACCTGTATTCTCTGAAAAAGCTTTGCTAGCTACAGAAGTGGCACACTCACCTAGACAAATGCTCATTGCTGGCTAATGATAATTTTCTCACAACAGACTATAAATTAATCATCTCTAGCATAGAAGGCCATGGAGAGTATGGAATGTTTTCCCTTTTCATATGCTATCTGACATTGCAATACGAATGATCGCTGGGGGTGGGGGGGTGGGGGGAGATACTAAAACAGTGAAAAGCTGTGTGAAACTACAAATGTTTGAGTTTAAGAGTTCCCTTTCCGGTGAGGGTATTGGCTTTGGAGGAGACAGAAAGAGCAGATGGCGTGTCTGTAATGCAATTATTTGAAAATTGGAGCAGGCAAGTTTTTAATTTATAAGATCGATGACTAGAGTGTCTGTATTTAGAAGTTTGGATGATGTAAGTCTGGGTGGCTTATTGAGGTGGAATGGTTTCCTGCCCTGCACTAGCTTGTAGAGCAGAGCCCTAGGGCCCCACCTAGGGTTCTAGACAAGTGTGGGGTTGAAGCGTGGTAGCTTCTGAGCCAGCCAGTCTGAGGGGAAACTGCCTCTGGCTTTCATGGTGGTTTGGGGTAAACTAATCTCCCCAGGACTCCCTTATCTGTAAAATGAGTAACATAATAGTGCCTCTGTCACAGGTTGTGTGAGGATTTTGGGAGCTGCATGGAAAGCTCCCATCTGTGGTGAGCACCCGGAAAACGGCCACTACTTTTCTGGTGATGGTTCCTGCCTGCCTCTCAACATTATTTCCTGTCACTCCCTCTTATTCTAGCCCCCCCCCCCCCATGACAAACTAAGTTACCTGAGGTCCCCTGCGTGTAGTCTGAAGATCCTCGGCCTTCTAGTGTTGCCCTTGCTGTGTGTAGGCCGAGCAACCACTTGGAGGGGATGTTGCCGAGGCAAACTGAAGCCTCAGAAGAGAACTGAGTGGAATGAGATTCCCTTTAAAGTTGCTCTAAACATTAAGATTCCCTCAGATCAACAAAGAGAACAGGCAAATTAGCCACACCACGCTTGATATGCTCCAGGGTGTTCTTGGATTCCAGTCTGGGTGCCTGGGATCCTCCTGTCGTTTTTTAGCACACTAGCCCAGGGAACCTTCTGTTCGTTCTGTTCTGGCAAACTGAGCACAGAGGGGAGACACCAGAGGTGGAAATCCTGGAGAAAGACATTTTAGCGAACTGCCAGGCAGAGATGTGCCTCACGGGAGGCCATAGCTGGGTGGACAGACTTGGGGGCTGGGCCTGCAGCAGTCCCTGAAGGCCCCTCGGCAGCAGTCTTTTCAGCAGTGAAATGGGGATGTGGCAGCCCCTGCACAGGGCGAGAATTGAGTCAGCAGTGTCTACAGCTAGTCCACCAGATCTCCTCTCCCCCTCCTTCCTCTCCCCGGCAGGAAGGTGGGGCTCGGGCTACATGTTTAAGGGGATTTAGAGGAACAGATGGAAACTGCCCGGGTTTCAGGAGAAAGTGGGTTGCAGACAGGTGGGTCAGATGGTAGGAGGCCCTGACGCCCAGACAAAGGGCTCTGGGCTGGAGGGAGTCAGGAGATGGCGTTCTCGCTGTTGTCGCCCGTTCGCCTCTTCCTCCTCCTCTTTCCTCTTTGTGCACATTTAATAGGTTCAAAAAAGCAGGTCTCGCTTTCACGAGCGCAGACCTGCATGCCTGCTTCCCTGGCCTGGGAAACAGCTATGAGGCGGTCCCAGGCCCGCCCTGGAAAGCAAAATAAAGTACAGTGTGCCTGGACACCTCTTCCTGCCTCCACCGGCCAGCTGGGAGGGGGCCGCCTTTCCACGTGGGCTTTCCTGGCACGTTTTGCCAGGGCATTGTGCCCTGCAGGCTAGGGAGGGCGGGGCAGGTGCCAGATGGGTGCTGGACTGGTCTTTCACCAGGGACCCCAGGCCAGAGGGTGCTTGCAGGGCTCCTGGCCCTCTGAACCTCCTTCTTTTCCACCAGCATGACTAACCCCCACTGCGCAGTCACCAATGCCTGGTACATGCCAGCTGACTCGGACCAGCAGCCTCCAAGAGGTCGGTGCTCTCCCTGAACACTGGGAGAACTCAGCTACCTGGAGAGCCGGCTAAGTCTCAGGGCCTGGGCTGGGCAGAGCTGGCTTGAAGGACCTTCCTCACTTAAGCGTGGGTTCAATGCACTGCCGGAAGTGCTTCCCAACCAACGACTAACCACTAGGCTCTGTGGGGAACGAAGCACCCTGCTCCTCACACTCTTCCTGCTGATTCTCGGGCGCAGAGTTGGGAGGCAAGGGTGCCAACAATGTGTCTCCAAGGCTCAATTTGAGCATCTGTAAACCTCTCCTCACAGAAATGGCGGGCAGGAGATGAAAACAACTGTAAACGCGCCGTTAAAATGTCCGCCTCTGAGGAGGCATCAACCCAGTGGAAGTTGTTACTTTTTATTTGCTGAAAATGCCACAACAGGTCTCATTTTTACTGGTGATGTGTCAGAGAAAGAACTACTATGAAACATCTAAAATGTGATGAATTCCAAACACTAAAACATATATATTTTTTATCACTTGAAGCAATTTTTCTATCACCCTAAATAATGATAATAATAGCACAAGGCCCTGACGAAGTGTTAAGCACCATTCTGAACATCTGGGGGGGGGTCCCCCTGGCCCCCTGGGAGCCTTGAGATCCTGTTTTATGGATGTAAAAACTCAGGCACTGGCGGGGAGGGGGGCGGGGGGGGGCGGACAGGGTGGGAACGGTCAGGGAGGGGGGTGAACCCCAGAGATCACAAAGATGTGAAAATTATATATAAATAAATTATTTAATATTAAAAAAAAACACTCAGGCACAGAAAGATGAATTAACATGGCCCAGATCACACACCTCTTCAGAATATACCGTTAGTTTGTGTCTCCTTCCAGCTCATCCACTTCTCTCCAGCTCCCTTTGTCCTTGGCAAGTTGGCCAGGCGTGGCCCACAGGGTGCAGCTAGTCCTCTCGGTCCTCTCAGCAGAGCACCCCCTCCCTAGCCCCCTGCTCTCTTTACAGCCATACCCAAAGACAGCCGCGGGCTACGCACTCCCAAACTAGAAAAAGCCTCCAGACGTTTACAAACTTCCACAACTCCATCTCCTTAGCCGACTTGGCTTCAGCCAGGCCTAATCCTTTCCTTTCAAAGGGCCTCTAGAAGCAGCCAGAGCCCAGGCCGATGAGTCTCTCTAATCGGAGAACACTGGGAAGAAAGTGGTTTCTGACAGCGGCTGGGCCCGGGGGAGGGGGGGGGCATTGATCACACAACCTCCAGAAACTTAGCTGCTGCTGCCTACAAGGGGTCAAAAATGCCCCCTGCACCACCCTGTTTCAATAATGAAGTGGCAGGCCACTCAGCCAGGCCTGGGGCAGGAGGGACCTGTTAGCTGAGAGGTGACAGCCTGTGCCCCCAGAAATGACTGTTCCCCCATGAGTGAACAGAATGGCTGCCACTCAGCAGAGCATGAACTGAGGCACCAGAGGGTCGGCTGGTCACCTGTCCTGCCCACCCTGCGCCGCTCCCTACCCGGGAAGAAGGAAGTCAAGAAGGCGAAGAAATGGGGAAGCCCAGCGCCTCCTGCAGTGGTGGCTTTCAAGTTTGTGGCATGGACTCTGATTCCTAGTCGGAAAAAAGCCTCTGCTATAAAGGTGATTAGCAAGAGGTTTCTGGAAACATTTCCTGAGGTGCGGCAAGGTGGAGGAGGTGCTGTGCACAGGGCCTGTAGGCGCAGGACTCGCCAGCAGGCCATTTTCTGAGCCATTTTCTGAGCTGTCCGTCTTTTGCCTTTCACATGCCCGAGGCAGGCACCTCCGCCAGGCTCCGTCACTCCTTCCAGCAGCTAAGGGGTCATGCGTACGGTGGAGTCAGGTGCCATTTTGAAACGCGGCTCTTCCCTACCTACACCCTGCAGACTTCCTCACCTACCTGACAGGAGCACTTCAGAAACTCCCTGAGCTGAAAATGCCCCCTTGGAAATGCACAGCTCGGCTCTAAATGTAATCTCCAGATGTTAGAGATAACAGAATGGCATCTTTGGCATTCAACACCGGCCCTTCCAGCAACCGCTTTTAGCATTTAGGAAAACTCAGGAACAGCAAAGTAAAAGACCCCCTCCCTCCCCCTCGTCAGGCAGCAAGTCCACGGCAGAGCTTGAATTTGACTTCTTTTTCAGCAGAGGAGGAGATGTGCTCACCCAACGCCAGATTCCTTACCCTCCAGCCAGCAGACACTGTGGCTCTTTGGCTCGGGCGCTCGCAAAGATAAGGGCGACGGAAAATTCTGGATGCCACCGTGATGAAAGTCACCCCCCAAATAGGGTGTTTTTCCTACCACTCAGGTCAAGGAGCGTCAGGCCGCCGGGAGACAGAGGGCCGGGTGGGGCGAGCCCTCCACGGCCGGGGAGCTGAGTCACGGGCATCGCACCCTGCGGCGGCTGGGGCGCGCTCGTGCTCGCTCGCTCGCTCGCAGCGCACCGGCCCGGGGCTCTGGCCTCAGACAAAGCCGCTGCAGTAAAGGAATGCCAGCCCCGAGGTACCACCCTGGCCCTTAGTTACCACGCTCGCACCCCCCCCCCCCCCAGCAGGTCTGCGCTGCAGCTGCAAAAAATCCATTGTGATCAAACTCACAAAAGGGGGGGTGCACTCAGAGGCGAGCGGCGGGGGGTGGGCTTTTGCTCCCTTTACTTTTCCGCCACCCTTGCAATTAGGGTGCAGTGGCGGACGCGGGGGGAGGGCGGGGGGCGGGCACGCCAGGCGGGCTCCGGACGCTTTTCCGGAGACGCGGCGCAAGGAGTTAAGGGGGCCGGCGGGTGACATCACCTCATTTACATAGCGGCGCCCATATAGCGGCGCGCGCGCCCCGCCCGGCATCCGCGGCGACCACTGCACCGACCAGACTCTGCTGCCTCGCGCGCCTCGCTCGGTGAGCCTCGGCTTCGGCCTCAAACCCCGGCCCCTTCCCGCCCCGGCCCCTTCGCGCCCCGCGCCCCGCGCCGAGGCGTCGCCCACGCCGGCCCGAACCGGCCCCTGGGAGAGGCGGCCCTGGCGGCTGAGGATGCCCAACCCGGCCAGCTGCTGGGCAGCGGGGTCGCGGGCCCGGGGGTCTAGAGCACCAGCCCCGGCGTTTTGCCCCGCACCTGGGCGCACCCCCGACTCCCCGCGGGGCGCTCTCCGGCCGCGCGGACGCTGGCACGCGGGCGCCTTTGTTCCGGCTCAGCCCGGCTCACGCCCTCCCGAGCCCGCAGCCTCGCTTAGCGCCCCCAGCCCTGTGCCCTCGGCCCTGCCTGTCCAGGTCCCAGGCGGCGGCGCTGGGCGCGGGGGCGCGGGCGGCCGGGGGGCGGCGGCCGCTTTGTGGGCGGCTGCGGCTTTGTGGGCGCGGGCGGCGGGAGGGCGGTGGTCGGAGGCGCCCGCGGCAGCTGCCGCCTTTGTGCGGGAGAAGAAAGCGGGACGTGCCCGCCGCCTGGCGCCGGGGGCGGGGGCGCTGAGAGAGCGGGGACGCCGCAACCCAGCCTGCCTTTGCGGGGCTTCCACTCAGTCCCGGGCCCGCCCCGCCCTCGCGTCTAAAGGGGCTCCCTCGCCGCGGGCCCTTCCAGCCGGGTTTCCCTTTCGGGGCGGCGCGGCTGCCCGCGCCTGGCTAGAGCCGGCTTGGCCTGGGCGAGCGATCTTCCCCGTGCGACCCCGGCGGGGGTGGGGGTGGGGTGGGTGCCTTTTTTTTTTTTTCCCTGCAGAAAGGAAGATTCTTTAGTCCCCGTGAAAGCGGAAGGAGGCAGAGGTGTGGCTTTAGGCCCGAGAGGCCGGGGAGCCGGGGGGTGGGTGGCTGCCTCTCACCCTCCCTCTCGGCTTTGTATCCACAGCTGTCTCTGCAACCATGTCTGACAAACCCGATATGGCTGAGATTGAGAAATTCGATAAGTCGAAATTGAAGAAGACAGAAACGCAAGAGAAAAACCCACTGCCTTCAAAAGAAAGTAAGCGCCCCTCCCCCCTTCAGAGATTGGGCTGGAGATGGGGCGGGTTACAGGGAGGATGGGAGCGGCTTGGGGAATTGGGGGGGGGGGGAGGAGGACCAGTTTCTATGATGAAGGTGGCCTGGAAAGGTTAATTAAAAATTGTTTTGCAGCCAGCAGACACAGGATTTAGTGATTTTTAAATAAGGGAGTGTGGCATCCACCACGTCCGTAAGCAAATGCTTCGCTCTGTCGCCATATTCTATTTAATAGCGACGTTGCATGGTGAACGCCTACGGGCACTTGGACTTCATAGTCTAAGATTTACTATAGAAGATACAGCTATCTCCCGTCTGTATAGCTCTACACAGACAGATACATACATGTCGACATACATAGCGTTCTAGAGAGCGCTGCTCTCTCGGAGGCTTGTAGCTCAGGCTGGGCGCTCCCAGTCGCTCCCCTCCATCTTTGTCTTTTCTGTCTTTTCCGGTCACAGCGATTGAACAGGAGAAGCAAGCCGGCGAGTCGTAATGAGGCCCGGGCCGCCAACACGCACTGTACATTCCACAAGCATTGCCTTCTTATTTTACTTCTTTTAGCTGTTTAACTTTGTAAGATGCAAAGAGGTTGGATCAAGTTTAAATGACTGTGCTGCCCCTTTTCACATCCAAGAATCGAGAACTACTGACAAGGGA
>PVHY01013440.1:0-41391 GCA_004024945.1 Uropsilus gracilis | reverse complement strand
GAACCCAGGCTTCTTGCCTCCTAGTGCTTGGATTACAGGTGCACGCCACCATGCCCAGCTTTGATAAGTACACTTTTATTAAACAGCATGGTTGGTGGGTATGACAATGTGGCCCAGTGGGTAGGACTCAGGATTGGCACAGGGAAGTTGTGGGAGATGCTGTCCTGGTGAGGCCAGGCCATGTCTGTTTCCAGCAGTCTACTCAGCATGAGAAGCAGAACAAGTAATTTAGTTTTCCTGAAATAAGGATGCTAGAGGGCTACCTCACCTTTGTGGGGTATAAGTCAAGAATCTTAAGAAAAAGAGAGCTGAATATGTGCATTCAGGGTCTCAGCAGCTCCTTCCCCCTACAGTAAGCCCCACACTCTTACCTCTGTCTTGGGGGGATAGACTGGCGAGAAGAAAACAGGGTGTTCTTCGGGGGGGCAGGTGGGGCTGGAGGCTGGGGAGGGACCTGAAGAGAAGAGACACAGGATTTACAAGAGGAACCACCCTTACTCCTGCTGAGGGCTCTGCAGCGGGGTCACGCTGCCAGGCAGCCAAGGTGAAAGATGGAGACCAGAGGGAGTGGGCGCTAAGGGAGAGCTCTCACCTCCCACCCACATTCCTGTCAGGAGGGTCAGCTGGCTTTTCTTCACAAGTATGATCTGCACCCAAAGCTTTGAGACATATCTTCTACCTTTCACAGCCCAGATGACATGGGGAAGGGGGAGAGGGGAGGGGTTTGCCACTTGGGGGGCTGCTGTCAGCAAGCCTCCTGTTCCCAAGATGCCTCCATGTGCCTGTCTGTCTTGTCTTTGTTGTGTGCTCTCATAGGAATTCTGGAAGCTGTTTCTCCTACCAGCAACAGACTTAGCTCTCCCCTGGTGATCTAGGGTAGCAAGTGGCTGCTCCTCATTTTCCGACACCCTCAGCTCCAGCTTGGCTTCCACCTCTCCCTGGTGCCACTCGCGAAGCTCCGTCTCAGCATCTGACGGGACATCATCAGACCAGTGCTGATCTGGTGGAGGGAAGGGAGGGCACAGAATGGGTTCTGTGTTGAGCGAGGCCATACTTCTTTTCCAGACCCTACCTGTCTCAGGGCACAGCCTGGCCAGTTCATCAATGGCAGCATGATCATCTGAGTTCTGGATTCAGCTCCACACTCCAGCCCTAGCCCCAGCCCCTGTCACTGCCCCAGTTCCAGACCCAGTCAGTCCCAACCTACAGGTCTCCACTGACAGTTTCTGAGATCAGACCAAAGCATATCATCTTCAGTGACATGGCATTCTCATCAGAGCCCTGTGGAGGGCAGGCTTTGCTCCATGTACACGGTGACAGTCCGCGTGTCCCTCTCTAGCACTCCTGCCTTGCCGCCCCAACTGCATCTGAGGCCAACATGCCTTCAGCCTGCCATGGATTGTCTTCTAATTTCTCCCCAAACTAGCCCCCGCTCCTTTCCCCTAACCCACTGAATGAACTATATAATCTTCAAACTTATATCTAGCTTGCAGAAAGCATCTAGTGGACAAGAGATCCTATAGAAAGCCCCAAACATGCTGTTTCCCCACCACAACTTAATGAACATGCTATGTCCAACTGTGGCATGAGATGGCACCCCTTCTGGTTAGTGACAGAACAAGGAACAAACCAGGAGAACAAATGGTGAAAACGGTGGTCTCCTCTGAGCTCCCTGCTTTAGTGTGTATTGTTTTATTTTTCTTGAGTCCAAACACTCTGGTGCTGTCCCCCAGAGGGAGACAGGGTGATCACCACAGTGGATGGGAGGCTCTGGGGACACCCGTACCATCATCTAGCTCAGCACCAGTGTCCCCTGTATCCCCATTCTCTGCTGCCTCCCCTTCTATCTCTGCAGGCTCGGAGTCCACATCATCCTCCAGGTCAAGCTCATCAAATGGGACTGCAAAGAGGAAATGTTCAAAGGAAGAAAGAAAAGTAAAGACAGAGACAGACAACCAGCAGGTCTCAGGGCTATAATGTGAGACCATGAGAAGGGAGATGGGCTCTGCAGGGTCTGGATTCAGCCCCCAGGGTGGAAGTTGGATGTGGGGGAGTTCTCTAAGGCAGCATGGGTGGGGGTGGGGGTGGGCTCAGGGCCCATACTGCACACACAAGAGTAGCATTTCTTAACTCCAGAAGGGCCAAGAGGAAGGAGAGGAACTATTTAAGCTACCTTTCCTCTTCCTCTAGCAGCTGTTGTAAGAGCCTCATGGTTGAGAACAACACAAAGTGGCGGCTCTGAGCAGGACTACCCTGGGAACAGTGGTAGCAATGGTTCCTAGTTATCAGGGCTTATGTGCCAAGCCCCATGTTGGCCACTTTACATGCCATGAGCCATTTCACTCTCACCATAACTAACAATTAGAGGGACTCTTCCTAATTCTTTGCTTTTAGTGAGAAAAACTGGGATCCAGAAAGTCTAGAGGAGCTGCTGTATTACACACATGGCCACATGGCTCAGGCTGGCAGCTGGTGTGTTTCAGGGGAAGCCACCACAGGACATGGAACCACCAGGACCCCGAGGGTGCTACACCTCCTGTTTCAGCAGGCAGAGTGCAGCTTCTTTAGGGATAATTTAGAGGAAAACTTTTCAAAGCATAAGGGAGAGGGATGAGGGGATATGTAAAGCTCATTGACTGAACTCAACACTGCCTTCAGCAGTACAAAGCAAGGCAGGGCACAATGAAATGCATTTCTCCTGAAGAAGAACCCAGGCCCTAGACAGACAGATAGACAGACAGCCACACACACACACACACTCTCTCTCTCTCTCTCTAACCCTCTGCACATTCAGAACTCACACTACTAGTTTGAAGGTAAGAGAAAGCAAGTAAGAGAACAAGGAGCGCTGCTTGGAGGAGGCTATGGAATCCCAGTGGGCTGAGACTAATGCCCATTTGCTGGGGACCCAAGAGTTTCTTCTAGGGTTCTGAGCGCAGCCAGCTACCCTCAAACTATTCCCAAAGGTTCCTTTTGAGAAAAAGGGTTAGGCCTCATTTGCATATACACCTGTGTCATGCTCAAAACCCAAGGTAGGAGTCAGTGGCTGCATAGTTGGGGATGCCTTTAAAGGCCACCTGATAGCCTCCCAGTCCACATGTCCAGCCCCTGAGGATGCCTATAGCGAGCTTGTCAGGAGCACTGGGAGTGGAGTTCAAGGGCAATTAGAATGCCAATCCCACCCCTTTCAGAGGGAGATGGGGTGATGGGAAAGGGGAACTTCCAGGATGTGTTCATGTCTGATTTTTTTTTTTTTTCCCTGAGACTAGGTCTTGCTCTTTTTGCTTGTGGAACCACAGGCTCACGTTGCCTGGGGTACCACAGACTCAAGCAATCCCCAGCCTCAGCTTCCCAGGTAGCTGGGATTACAGGCGTGCACCACCTTGCCCAGCTCTTTTTTTGGGACTAGGTCTTGCTATGTTGCCCTGAGCAGAACTCGAACCACAATCCCTGTTCCCAGCCGTGGCTTCCTAGGCTGTCACCTACAGGCATGCACCACCATACCTGGCGTTTCATGTCTGATTTCTTGACCAAGGTGGTAGTTACATGGGATTTCTCCTTTTTAAGTAATTTCCTAAGCTGTGTACTTGTCTTAAACTATGTACTTATTCCTTTTGTCACTCAGTTTATTGCAACTAAGGTGTGAGTCACATCAGGTTTTTGGAGAACTATAAAAGTAGATTTGGCACGGACTAGGCTGAGGAATTCCAGGTAAGTTCTGGACTGGCAAGAGTTAATGTCCCATTCCTCCCCTGAGATATCAGAGCTGCTCATGTTGCTGATGGTGCTAAGACTTTCTTATGAAGATGACATTTTCTGGGCAAAATGCTGGGAGAGAAACTACTCAGTTATTTCCATAGTTTTTGAAAACTTTTGAGCAGTTAATACCACTTCTGGCCACTCAAGTTGATTCTTCATCGAACTCCAGTGAGTGAACTTCTGAGGCACAACCTCAGTCTCTGGGGCACCTCAAGCCCAAGTTTCCCCTTTGGACAGCAAGTCCTCAGATAGCATATGCCATCCCTGAGAAAGAGAGGCCGACGTCCCCTCCCCCACCACCAACCCCTGCTTGGCCATCAGGGTAGAGGGCCGGCTGTACCCAACACGTGTCCTGAATGTGTGCCAGCACCCGAGACTGGAGATGCTGACGCTACACCTTTGCTGCCACGTACACAGGAAGTGAGGACAAAGGAACCATCACACGGGACTCCCCAGTGTGGTCCCACCCAAGGCACCTTTGTCCCTGAGCCTCACATGGCTCTCCTACTTAGAGTTTCTGAAAAGAAATGGCTGCTGTAGTGTCAGAAGGATAAGCAATTTACAGCTCTCAGGAACACCTTGAAAGGAAAAATCATCACACATATCAAAACACAAGCAAATGCTAAATATCAGTGCAGCAGCAGCAGTTGAAAGAGATATGGCTTGGGGGATGGAGTGTGGGAGTAAATCGAGGTTAAGATGGGGTGCAGGATGCTGAAAGCTGCCACGCTATGGAAGCCAGGAACTGCTGAGATACTTAGCTCTTGATTTGTTTCAGCTGCCAGTTGGGACCTCCTAGTAGCCTTGTCCACCCAGTCTGGGGGTACAGACTGACTGGGAAAGAATGACCCCTAATTTCTGTTCATAGGGCCAAATGCCTCAGGTTGGGCTCTTCCTACAACTCTGTGTGGAGGTACCTAACTTGCATGTCAGGACAATGGAATGAGCCAGAAAGGGCCTTATGGTAAGGACCCTTGAGCACCAGCCTGCCCAGCCCAGCAGTAGCTCTCAAGTAGGGCCAATGCTGCCACTCCTCAGGGGTGGTTGACAGTGTGTTGAGGCAGCATTACTGACCCAAGTGGGCATAGGCCGGTGATGTTAAATGTCCCCAAGGGAAAGCACTGTTTTGACAAAAATGTAGCCAGCCCCCTTGTGGAAAACACTCTTCCAGAAAAGTTTAGGGGGGGGGGAACCAAAGTTTCTCAGCTAACGCTGGCCTTAGTAAAGATATTTACTTAGAAAAGATATTACACCCAACTGATGTGACACTGACCATAGCCAGCCTGTCCCTCCGTGTGCAGCTGAACAAAATCTACCGACCTCCTACTCTCCCTTCCTGGCTGGCAAGTTCTTCACAAGGCCCCTCAAGTGCTGTCTCCTCCTGTCCTTTGGTTGGCTTGTGCAATACTGACTCTTCCACAATCATTACCCAGTTGGATGTCTACAAACTTTAAAGCTCGGAGCTAAAAATTTTCCTTCAGCTAGCCTTTTACCTGACCTCCATTTTGTCCCCGAGGTGGTCACTTCCTCAGGCCCTTCCCTGAGGGCACGGGAGCACTCTGGCCCATGCAAGGGTGGCTGCAGTGAAGCATGCATGTGTCCCCACCCCCCTCCCTTGGCATGCACTAGCAGGCCCGGAATTCCTGTGTTAAGGTACCAGCACAGCTACTGAGAGAGAGAGTGGTTATGGCGAGTGGGGGGGGAGAACAAACATCACCAGACTACCTCCGGAGACCGTCTCCAGCCAGGCCTGCACTGCCGCGCGGCGTATGGAGGGAAGGTCAGGCACTGAATTCAAAACAGACGATAAATACAGAGTTACACAGGAATACATATTCCCAGGGAGGATAGGGGAGGTCCTCCCAAACATCCGAAACAGAAGAGAAACTGAGGTGAAGTTGCAAGCCGGAGGCCTGGCTGGCATCAATGGGGCAGATCAGTGGGTCGGACACCTAGGTGATGGGATGCTGGGACCAAGGGAGCAGAGCAAACACAGAGGGGTCCACACGGCCTGAGGCTGCAGGGTGGCTCTGTTGCCACAGAAGTCGTTAACAGAAACTGGTCTGACATGGTGACTCTCGAGGACGCACACCTGAAACTTACATAGTGTTACAATGCAGTGTTAATTCAGTTGGGAAGAAAAAAAAAAGATCAGTGAAGATGTGTGGCTGAGAAAGACTGAATGAATGTCCCATTAAATGCTGAGCTTCATGAAGTGGTAAAAAAGAGACCATTCCTTTTATAAGCTCAAATGCGGCAGGGTATGTGGCCCCCACAGGCTCTGAATGGAACATGAAGTCAAGAGAGTGAGACCGAGGCCAGGATACCAGGGTCCATATTTAAAAGGGGGACAGCAAGGAGAGAAGCCCAGGGAGCAACATGGCAGCTGCCACATCCCTCAAGTCTCTACTTGTTTCTTTTATTGCTTGCTAATTCCATCTTTATCCTGGCATGGAACACAGATCTGACCTAAAACTGAGAGCTGGAAATTACGCTAGCTATCTGAGAGACCTCCTTGATATAAATTCTCTCCTTAAAGCTTAACTTCAGTTTGAAATCTGCCTCCTATACCCCCACTCTGCCAATGCACATTCACACTCAGACACACGCCATGTGGAAAACATTGGAATGTTCTACCAAGTGTAGAAAGAGTAATCGTGCCCAGGAAGAGTAACCAAGCCAATTCAAAGTCAAGTTCATTTTACTGTTTGGCATCAATGGAGGAAGAGCCTATAGCCATGTAAGCGACAGAGAGCTTTACATATCCTTGGATGATGGCCAAAGGGAGTGGTGGTGACTGACCTCAGGAAAACAATGTTCTGTAGGCTTGTACTTTTGGGGTCAGGGGCAGCGGTGCTCAGTGGGGCATGAGCTCCTTGGGTTTTGGAGAGATTACCTCTAGAAGCAGAGGACTCAGAGGTGGGTACAGTTCTCTCCTCCTCCTCTTTCTCGCGAATGTGTGTCCAGTGCACGTCAGCCTGGATCTCCAAGGGATCCGCGGGATTAATGATCTGCTGTAGCCTCTGTCTCCCGGCTAGCGTGGCAGTGAAGGTTGCAGTATACCAGTGAAGGGTGAAGGTGGTGAGGATGGGAGAGGTAAGGGCGCCAGGGAGCAAGGAAGGAGATAATAAACAGTCAAGGGAAGGAGGGAATGAGACACCACAGGAAAGGAAACAGAAAGAAAAGTTACAGTATTTGCCAGTTCAAATAAGAAGTAAAAACGGAGAACAAGTGTGTGCGTCACACACACACACACACACACACACACACACACACACACACTTCCACCTGTTTAACTTGATTCACTCATTTCTAGTTTCACATACACTGTGAGGAGTGTGAGAAGAATCATACATTCTGACTCCAGTGTAGAAAGAACACATTCTGATGCTCCCTTCTTCCAGAACTGCATTTGAGGGACCCAAATGCCAAGTGAGGAAAACACAGCAGGTTACAGCGGGCCTGGGGAAGGTTTTTCCTTCAGACACAGTTCCTCCAGGGTCACCAGTGCTTGACTCTGCTACCCGACACAGCCTGAGGGCTTAGAAGGCATACTTGGCACCCCTGTCTGCCACCTGCCATGGCAACAGCTTCTCCCTCAAGGCTTAAACCCAGTGATAGCAGGAGATGGGATAGTGTCATACTGCTGTGAACCAGTCAGCTCAAAAGAGAGAGAGATGTGCTTTGTTGGCACTTTACTTTTTAATCTTCTGCAGCTAAACCCCCCTTCCATGTAGGGCCTCATGCGGCATGCTGGTCTGTGGCAGGGACACAGCTACGGGAGAGGGCAGCTAGGGGAGGCAACAGCTGGGGTGGGGGGGAGGGAAGAAGGGGAAGCAGCACTCTATTCTCTAGATCCCCAAAGCTTAGGCAGTTCATGGGTAGAATAAGCCAATCCTCTGCTTCTTCTGAGGTCAGTGCCCTTTGAAACTGCATCTGGGCTTCGCTGATGCTCTCCAGGCAGCAGACCTGGTTGCTCAGAGAACTCACCAGGGGCCCTTCAGGTTACTCTTGCCGTCAGAGCCCAAGGAATCTGCATGCAGTCCCTGCCTGGGGACTCCCTCTAATTAGTGTTTGGACCATGCCATACAGTTGGTTAAAACCAAGGGACAGCCAGCACCCTGGGTAAGAGGATACTACAGGAGTGAGAGGGTAGGGGTGGCTTTTCAGGCAGCAAGAGCAGGTGCCACCTGATCTGAAGGAGCTTGGGCCTGCTGACCGGCCCCGCATACAATAATCTAGCTGGAGAAACTGGCTTTGGTCATCACTGTAATGACAACTTGTCAACCTGAGAGCAACAAACAAATGTACTAGGGACTGAGCGTACCTACAAGACCCCCAGACATGGAGGGAGGGACTAACAGGTGGGGAAGGGGCCCTTCACATGCTCCCTTAGTGGAGCTGCCGGTCACTGTAGATTCATGGAGCTTTCTACGGTCCGCTGGCCTCTGTGGTGCTGGGCGGGGCTGGGTCCCAGCAAACAGCTTGAATATCTTAGGACCGAGGAGGGTTAAGTCAAAGAGAATATAGGCCCATTCTTCATCTTGTAAGCAGCACAGGGAAGAGAGTTTTCTGTTTCCTGTTAATAAATGTAGCTTCAGGGACTTATCAGTCAGCTCTCCCTCCTTCAACATCAGAGAAATAGTAGAGGAGGCAGAGGAAGGCCTGGCCGACCCAGGCCAGGGACAGAGGAGCTCTGCCACGCTCAGGAGCATCACTGACATGGGGGTTTCTGCATGAGTGAAGAACCGAGTCTTAACTCAACGAGGGGCGCAGGTGGGGCCAAAGGGAATAAGGCTGCTTCTGGAGGTTCTCCAACTTCCTCTTGAGTGTTTTAGTCTCAGGTGCTATTTTGTCTATGACCGTCCAGGAAGACTGGACTCAGGGTGGGGCAAGGCCGGCCAGTGTGGCTCTCTAAGACAGATCATTTCCTGTGGGACCTGCTCTTGGAGGCACACTGTGGATGGCTGCTGGGGAGCCAGGGTGGGAGGTGGCAAGGGCAGAGTGGGTACCTTTACATGTACCCGTGTCTTCTTCCTTTGAGAGGAGCTGGAGCCACTGGCCTTGCAGGAGTTCTCTGTCCCAGGGGCAATACTCCCCTTCTACAGCAGGGGGAGTCAGACACCCACAAACAGCACCAAGAAGCCCACAAGGGGATAGGGGAGAAAGAATGGAGGGGAGGAAAGAGAATAGAAAGAGTTATCTTCGGCAATCTCATCCAGTCACGGTCTATGTGGGCATCGAGCCCAATAAGACACACAGTAGGCTAGGATGAAGGTCCAGAGCTTGGCCAGATTTGTCGGTATATTTCCCTAGTTGAAGCCCGTCCTCTAGAGGTTTGGTCTTGACACCAAATTCAGGTCTAGGGGATTAAGCCTGTGAGGGAAAGCCCAGTCAATCTCTTGAAAAGGGACCAATCAGGCTCTGACCCTCAAGGGTGTCTGGGGCAAAAGCCTCTGAGAGTTCTCCCTCAGATGGGATAGTTACAAGCAAATGCTTTCCCTTTCCCAGATTTGCTGTGAATGGGATCACCTGCTCTGGCCAGAGGGGATGGATGCTGAGAGGGGTCAGGGGGCTGCAGAGAGCAGCATGAAGCAGACACCCTGTGCCCACTGCACCACCTGTGACCACACTTTGTGGCCCAGATCTTGCTCGCATGCCACACGACAGGGGCAGGGGCGGGTCTCAAGTTGTGGTCTCACTCTAGTCTCGTTTGTTCATGGCATCGCAGGACAGCCAGGTCCAAAGAAGTTCCTCAGGGGCCTGAGGAAGTGCCTGTCTCTTTCCACTCCCACAAAGGGGGTGTGCCCTCCCCTGGCCCGGCCTTTGCAGTTTGTGGGCTCCAGCTTTTGGAGGATGGGCCCAGCTATGTGCACCCTGGCTGGGAAGGACTCTGCATCCGGGCAGCCCTAGCATCTTGCTGTGCCAGAGAAAACAGACCCTGGGCTGGGCCTCAGCAGTTGAACATGTAGATTCCAGGAAAAGTAGAGAAACGTGTGGAGAGCAGCAGAATCAAGTCTATAAGGCCTGGGGCTCCTAGAATTCCTTCTGCTGCTCTTGACAAGGCTGGAAGGAACTAGGGTTTAAGAGTCCCAGGTCCTTAAGCCCCTCTTGCACACCTCGCCCCCTGCCAGAGAGCACCCATTTGAGTGCCAGGGCACCATCCTCAGGGCAAGTTAGGGACCTGCGGGCTTCCTCACCCCCCACTGACTTCTGGGCAGCCAAGAAGGGAGACAATGGTCCCCACACAGAGGTGGGAAAAGGGTCAGTTCTGCCTCATGACTCAAGTCACACAGAACCAGAGACAGGGGCAGGGTGAGAACATCAGGAGGGCAAGGTGAGAGAATATTCCAGAGCCAGCAGACCAACTTGATGCCGGGGCTATGGTGCCCCTCCTCAGGACCGAGGTCCACACAGGTTTGCATGAGCAAACCCCCGTGGTTGGCTGTGAGCCTGTGTGAGACTCTAGGAGTCGGGACTCCTCCTAAAGTTCAAGTCCCTTTCATTATGAAGATCAGTTTAAGTGAAACTAAAGGGAAAAGAAGGGAGAGAATGAGGAGAGGCTTATGCGTAACCTAATTTGATGATGTCCCTACACTTTCCCCTCCCAAGGCTACTCAGGAGCACAAGGGACACTGTTCCCACTGCTGATGATGGAAGGTCAGAAACAGGAGGGGCTGTTACTGGGCTGTGGGAGGCACGTCCACGTGACACCAGCCACAGAAACCTTGTGCGTGGGGACGGGGCGGGTCAGGGTAAGGAGGCTGTTTTCTGACCTTCACTCGACTCCTCCTCTTCCTCGTCATACTCCTCCTCCTCCTCCTCCTCTTCATATTCCTCCTCTTCCTCTTCCTCTTCCTCCTCCTCATTCTCAGGCTGGTAGTTCTTGGAGGCCTCGAGCTCCTCTTCACTCTTCCCTTTCAGGAGAGCATGGATCCTCACCGCCTCCTTCCAAGGAACGCCGCCCAGGTCCGAAGTGGGCAGAGGAGCCTCATCTTCCTCTTCCTCCTCCTCCAT
This sequence comes from Uropsilus gracilis, assembly GCA_004024945.1. NCBI lineage: Eukaryota > Metazoa > Chordata > Mammalia > Eulipotyphla > Talpidae > Uropsilus > Uropsilus gracilis. The sequence continues at coordinate 30,615 of PVHY01013440.1, read as the reverse complement.
CTCGGACTCTGAGCTGCTGTGGGGAGACAGCCACACATTGAGGTGGGGGCAGTGAGAAGCCAGTGCAAGGACAGCATGTCAGCAAAGCCTGCGCTGGGGGAAGCACCCAGTGTTCCCCTGTCCAGGTCTCATGCACAAGGGGATGGAAATGGGGGAGGGGTGAAGGGATGCACGTGTACGGATGACCCTGGCACAGACCCCCGCAAGCAAACAGCACACTCTGGTGGTGCTTCCAGCCAGTACAGGGCCACAGCACCAAACCCATTTTAATACAAACTCAAAGCCTGGAATCAAGAGTGGAGTGTCTCCTCACACCCTGACCACTGTTGGTTTCAGGAACTCCATTCTACCTGACTCGGGCTGGAAGGCTCTCGTGAGAAGCATGATGGAGAAGACCACCCCCACAAAGCCTGAACTAGACAAATGGCCTTCTTGAATCCCCACCGTGGGGTGCGGGAGCACACAGTTGGCACAGCAGTACAGGTACTGCTCACTGCCAGGTTTCCCTCCAGAGACTGTGGGGGGGGATGGGAACAAATGCCCCGTCCCTGGGGTCCTCACTGGACAATCAGAGGCATCCTCCACCAGGGTCCCCTTTGTGGCATACAGTCTGGTTTAACCTGAGGTGGGAAACAGCACTCCATGTGAGAAGATGCCTGACTCAGGTGAGCCCAGACAAGGATCTATGCCCCCCAGAGCACTTTCACCTCCATCCCTGGCCTGCAGAGCAGAACCACAGGCATAAAACCTGGAGCCTTACAAAGCTGTGAGGTCCACAGAAGAATTCCAAATGTCACTGCACAAACAAGTTTCTTAGACCTATTTCAGGGTCTGATAAATTTCTAGTCTTTTTCAAGAGAGGTTCCCTTCCGTGAAAATGTTTCTTTTCTGGGGTTGGAAGAGATCTGGCTTTCATAATAAAGGATGGCCTGAACCTCACACTCCAGAAGCTTGAGGCAAGGAATAGATATCCTGTTCTAACTTTTTGTGGGGTGCGCTCCTGGTCCAGAGTGGGGCTGTGGGTGTGGGAGAATAAGCTAGTACCTCAACAAGGATACCCCCAGTGAGGGCTGTCAGTTCTGTACAAAGGAGTTTAACCTATTTCAAAGAGAGGCCTGACCTCTGCCCTCACCTTCTGGAAGACTCCAGGCCCTGGAATGTCCTGCCTGATGCATGTCTGTTCCCCTGGAGTCCTGGCAGGCAGTCTTAACAGTGTGATGTAGGTTAGGGTTAGGGCTGGCCACACCAGTAAGACATACACCTCAGGGTGAGGGTGTTCGGCCAACAGATATCAGTTGACATGGAGACTGAGATTGACCACAACCACCTGGGCAACCAATCACTCAGTCGCTGCCTAGATAATGGGGCCTCAGTGAGAACTTCTCCACGTGGAGAGGACAGTCGGAGCTTCATGTTGGGTACTCTGCCCAACATACTTCTTCACTTCACCCTTAACCTACAGTTAAACCTTAACCACGAAGATAAGAGTTTTCCCTGAGTCCTGTGAATCTAGCCTATTTTGGAACTCCCAAACTCCAGCTGGGTTGGACATAAGGCCAGTCGTGTGAGGTGAATTCCTGCCTATTTCTCACATGGCATACTCCTCACAGTGCCACACAGTTTGACCAGTGCCACACGGTGTGACCTTAGCTGTGACCTTGAGCTGATTATTGATGCTCTGAGTCTCTGGCCTCATTGGCAGCTGGGAATGGAGCTGTATTGTGAACATAAAGGATGTTATTGATTTTCACCATGCTTGTGTTATGCTCTGGGATTCTAGCCATTCATTTAACGTTTACTCATTTATTCCTTCATTGAATATTTCTGTTCAGCCAGTGGACACAGTGGCTCCGTACTACAAAACAGCCCAGTTTAGCGAATCCTTATCCCTTCCTTCACCCAACTATGAATTACTGTGTCTTCTACTTATAATGCACTTCTTTGACATTGTAGGGAATATAACAGTGATAAAGAAAAGATCCCATTCTCAAGGGAAGGTAAAATGCTAATTCATCATAAGGTGATCATACCTGCAATGGCTGGAGGCCAGTGGAGGCAATCTGAAGTGAGCAAATGTGAAGAATTTGGACCACAGAAAGCCTGGCATATGGCTTTTGAGTATTTTTCAGTGTTTGTGGAGGTATTATTTTTGTCTATGCATTTCATTTGTTTGCCTTCTTATTGATTAATAACAATGTGCCACTGTGAATGAACACACCATCCGAATTTTGCATCCTAGCATGGCTGCCCTAAGGTTGCCATGGGTCGGGGGAGTCTGCTTCTTCCAACATCCCTATAAACAACCTGAACCTGTAACTTGCTTTTCTCTGTTACCTCCTCAGAGAAGAACCAGAGGTCAGTCAATACTGACCCTGAGTGAAGTCAGGTGGACAGTGGTGCTTACTGGCTAAGAGATGAGGTGATAAGCACCTCGAAGAGTAGGGAGAGTGGGGAGAGGGATCACAGGGCCACATGAGGTCAAGGTCTTCTTGCAGGAACTCCAGCCCTCACCACAGAGCAGATGTACCCTCGTGACTACGACAAGGAGCAGAGTGTAGCTCTGTGGGTGCTCTGGATGGTGGAGCTGCTATGTGACAATGACCTGCACTGAGAGATGGTCCAGAAAGCCAGGTGCTAGGGGAGGCTGCCCCCCAGAGCATGTCTGACCCCAGGCATGTGTGGGGCACACAGTTGAAAGTGGCTTTGCTTAGCAAACTCCCTCTGAAAAACATTCGTAGAACCTGCAAGGTTGGTGCTCTCCATCCCCACACATTCTTCACTCACATAAGTCAGTGTCCAACAAATAACTCTTGTGCTCTCAGTCAAGAAAGCCCCGCCTGTCAGGGCCAGAGCCTCCACCCCAGAAGCCTGGGGGAAGTTTGGCTAGTGCTGATGTCACCCTGTTTTTTTTGTTTTGTTTTGTTTTGTTTTTTGGCTTCTCTTATGGCGCCCTCGATAATCTGCCACTGAGCACACTGGATCCTTCCCTCCAGACACAGGCAGGCCTGGGCAGGTAGTGAAAGTGAGCTCCAGGGTGAAGACAGCAGTCAGGAAGAAACGTGGGGGCTGGGCTCCGGACACAGCAATCTGCTTCTCTTGATACACCGTCTGGAGAGGTGAGTCCCCTGACGGTACAGTCACCTGGGGCTGACAGGAGCCCCTAAATCCAATTTGGGCTCCTTCCCCTGAACCAGATCCTCCCCCCTCCATGGCTACTCGTGGGTTTCTAGGCCCTGATGGGAGACTTTCCTCCAACACGTTCATAAACAACAACTATGGGCAGAGCTGTGACTTGCTTTTCTGCTACCTTCTCGGAGAAGAGCCAAGTGCTCAGTGCCAGGGGTCAGTCAATAGTGAGTCTGAATGAAGTCAGATGGGCAGTGGTGCTGACTGGCCAAGAGATGAGGCGATAAACACCTCAGTGGAGCAGGAAGAGTGTCTCTCGGGGCTGCAGGGGAAACGGGAAGATTCCTGGGCTGGAACTGGAAAACTGGACTGGAGGTCACTCCCTCTCCTCATCTTAGTCCCCAACAGTTTTCTTACCTCAGAGCCAACAAGATATGTTCTTGTCTGCTTTAGAGGGTTCCTGAGGGGAGGCTCAAGTGAGGTGACGGACATGGAAGGGCTGTCGCGTTCCAGCTCTGTGCACAGCAACAGCACAGGCAGCAGCACCTGTGAGCCTAGTCTCCGCTTGGAATCTGACCCTCACATCAGTCCAGAAGAGGATACAAGCCTAGCCTCACTCAGGTAAGGAAATGGAGGTAGAGCAAGATTATATCTTGTCTTAGGTCAAGCACAGCTGTTAACTGGGTGCTGTGCTCCCCTGGACCAGTGTGGTTATCAGGGAAGAGGCTGCCAGGCTAAGGCACTGGCATGGTGTAGCATACAGGAAAATGGGGGTGGAGGGGTGGGGGGATGGAGGGGAATGCGTCTAGCTCTGCATGCTGGCTGACCTGCTGCCCACGTCCTCCTCTGTGCCCTTGTCCAGCACGCTGCTCAGGTTGTGCTCGGCCTGTGTCTCCTCGGGCACCTCCTCCAGTTCCTCTGCCTGCTTCACAGACAGGCGGTAATTCTCCAGCTCAATTCTTTCAGGAGTGCCCCTCAGCCTCTTGGCAACGCTGGGTTCCTCCAGGCCATTCACACTCGAACCTAAAAGATAAACAGACAGGCAAAGTTCTGATGAAAAATGAGGGCATGGAACACAAGCTGTGGGGACAAGGAGGAGTTGTGGCTGGAGATGCATGGTCAGAGAGGAGCAGTGGTAAGGTAATAAGTTAATCAGGCTTTTTGTGCCACTAACCTTTGGCTACCACCTGTAGCCTACACAGAGGGTGCTTGGGAACTGGGTGGGGGGCATGTGCACCGGTAATTGTGAACACCTGGGCCCAAAGGGCTTGGGAGTGCGCATGTGTGAGTGTGCACACCGGAGCCCAGAAGCAGGGCAACAAGCGGCATCAGCAGCACTTTGACCAATAGGTGACACGGAGCAGTATGGACTGTTGGCCGCTAGACGTAAGGTACGAGAAATGAATTGATGAGGAGAGATTGCCCAGCCATAGCTGGGGGTTAAATGGAGATAGGGACCAAGAGACAACTTTATTAGCAAAAGAAAGGGGTATTTTTAGGGACACAGGGCCAGGGCCTGTTGAATTCCAAAGAAGACAAACAAACCTGAGAGACAATTAACATTTTAAAGCCTAAGAGTAATTGAGGAAGGGGGAGTGTAGGCGGGTGGTCACTCTATCTCTATTAGGAAAGCCAGTGGCACCAGTGTGGTCTCAGAAGGTCATTTTAGTAAATCAGTCCCTAAGTTTCCTTAGGGATGGTTAATGAGAGAGGTTTTCCTTATCTCGTCTGGAATGACCCTTCTGGTTTGCAAATGGCACACAGCATATGACTACACATGTGGTAAGAGAAATCACGCCAGAGAGCCCAGAGAGAGGCTGTGGGGGGCTGGGAGGCCTGGTCTTGCCTGTTTCCCATCACCCCCGGCCTGCCCCTGGTTTGGTGGAAGCCAGCAAAGGCCCTGGGACAAAGTGACAAAGTGGCATAAGTTTACCAAGTAGGAGATGCAAAGGGATTAATCCTATGGGTGTATCTGTGTCTGTGTGTGTTCTTCCCCTCTCATTATCCCTGAAACTCTGTGGTTGGAGAAGCCGTAGTGACAGGGTTGGGGTGAAGGAGACTGGGCTAGAACTTTAGGAAACATTTCTCATTGCCAAGGACCAAGTCCCGCTGAGCAGCTTTCTTTGTAAAAGTGAGTCCTTCTAGCTGCCTACTCACCCCTGAATTGCACCCACTACCCCCACCCCCAGCCCCACGGAGGAGCCAGGGTCACAGTCCAAACACTAGGTTCAGTCGACCCTCTGGACCCACTGAGGTGTCGAGGCAGGAATCCTCACACCTGATCTGCCTGTCTCCTCACGTCAGGTCCATGGCACACCTACAGTGTTGGGGACCAGGCGAGGCTGCGTGCCTACAGTGTGCTGTTGGAAACAGGCGAGGCTGTTGGGGAACAGGCGAGGCTGCACCCCTACGGTGTGCCCCATGAGGAGGAAGAGTCTGTCGCCCTGTCCTGGGCGGCACCAGCTTGACTGCTTGCTTAAGGTGGTGCTCACCCAACTGGTTGTAAGGATGTGTTTCCCCTCTGCAATTAACAAGAGATCTGCAAGGTGCTGTGCACAAGGCAGGGGGCTGCCAGCACCCTTTCACTGACGGGTTCCACGGATGCACCTGGCCTGAGCCAGTTATGATGCTGAGTCACAAAGAGCTAACTACAAAATTCTATCATTCCGTCTCCTTTATCTTTCAAAATTTTGTAAAGAACTTTCCCCCTTTTCTTTCTTGAGCACAAAAATGTTATATTTAACTAGTATCTGCCCTTGGTCTCCCTCAATTTAGAAGAGTTTCCCATGTCCCTCTTTATGGCCATTATTCGTTTTGATGTACCTTTTTGCCTCAGTCTGGAGAGAGGAGGCCTACCCTTTTTTAATGTAATGTGATGTAGCACACAGGTAGGCCAGAACTGAAGAAATCCCGGTTAACGCCCAACTCTGGCAGCAGCCAGCTGAATGGTCTTAGGAAAAGCACTGAGCTCATTTTCTGAACTGTGAGGACAATGCCCACCTCCCAGCGTTGGTTATTATGAAGAGGGAATGGACTCGCATATCTATATACAGTCCCCCAAAGAAAGGGCGCTTTGGGCCATGAACATTGTACTAAGTGTTTCCCCCAGAGAGGTTGTGAACATCAAGGGAGAATGAGAACCCTCGTTATCTAGTCCTGCCAAGCCCATCTGGTCCACGTCAGGGAACTTGGTTCTCAGAGGACTCTTGGTAAGTACCCCAAACTCGCCAACTGCCAAAGTATGTCTTATGATTCCTAGCCTACCACCTCAGATGCCACAGGAAAATAGAGAGAAAAAAAGAAATCAGCATCCTCGAGGCTGTCCTGAGCAAGTTATTTGCCAGATGAGTCAGACAGTGAAGATAAACTAAGATATCAAAAGAAGCAAGAGTGGAGGAGCCCTAGACAGTGGCTACCGCACCCCGACAGACACAGAGCCTCCCTCTGTCAACTATCGCAGCAGTCCAGGAGGACAGACTGTATGAGAGCAGAGATAAAAATAACCTGCACACAATGATTTAGAAAGCCAAGCACAAGTGGAGGGGTCAGGACAAGACAAGCCCCACCTGGGCCCTCTGCTCTGCTTCCTTCAGGGTAATAGCAGCCGCAGAAGGGCTTTTCAGCTGAAAGAAGGATGAATGGTCTGAAGTAATTTCTAAGGCCGATTCTTCATTAAGTCAGGGCAGGCAGATGCCAGTTCACTGGAAGCCCTATCAGCTTCACACATACCAAACGGAAAAAACTCCCAGGATCTGTGTTGCATCCTAAATAGGAAAAAGGGCTCTAGGACTGACCCAAGGGTTCTGTTTTGGAACAGTCACTGCTTGTCTGAGCCCCAGACATTGTCCGAACAGGACGACCTGCTCTCAGCTGATGAGCAAGAACTGCCAAGAGCTGCTACTTGTATTTGTCCGATTCCTAAAGAGACATGAGAGATGTGGATGTGGTTCAAGAGATGGGCCTGCCTGGCTCCCTGCAGGCAGCTCTTCCCCCTTCCCTTCTTGCTGTGGTGACAGAGGCCAGGACTAGGTAGGGCAAGCTGTGGAGGCCTCTGGGCAACTGAGAAGGGTCTCATATGAGAGAGTGGGACATCTGAGGGCTTCTCTCTATGCCCATATTCATTTATGCCCTGTCCTCCATTATAAGCCTGGGAATTGTGACTGAACTCTCAAGTCTGACGCAGCCATGGGAAAGGCATAGTACACTGACATTGCTTTTCCTATTTTCCATAACCACAGCAAGATGGCTGCAGGGATTCATTCCTTTAGCCATATTATGGAATTCCTACTTCCCACCAGGAGCTTGTGCTTCACCATGGGCAAAACAAGCAAGAGTTCTGTCCTGGGGCACCTGCGTTTTTGATGGACCATGGATATCACTTACTTGCTGGGAGAGACCCAAGAAGCAGGATGTCAAAAAGTGTCACCTGTGGCCATGTTGTAACAGGCAACAGCCCTCTGATCGGAAGTGACTGGTACCACTTGAGGAGAAAAACACTCTTAACATTTTGGAAAATAGTTTCTCTTTGGTTTCCCTTGTCAGAAGTTACTGGGTATTTTTAAAAAATCTTTTTCTTTAAAGGAAGTTTAGCCAGTCATTTCGGATGTGCTCCTGACACAGCCACCCAAGGCTCCACACTAAGGAAAGCTCTGAGTCAGAACGGCGTTGAGCTGAAAGGTCTCAGGAGAAACGTTAAGGAAGATGTATCCTCCAGCCTGCCAGGTAGATCTGTGTTCTCGGAGACGTGGCAAGATGTGTCAGTCAAGATGGCTTTCAACTGCCTGATTCATACTCCTCAGGAACATGTATATTCCCCTGGAAATTAGGGTGCCCCTCCTCAATCCTTACAAGGCCATGGGGGTGCGTGGGTGGGTGGGTAGGGGAATCTATGCTCTTATTTTGTTTGGAAATCAAATAGCTGCCACACCCTCACAAACTTGCATACTGGGAAACATGGATGAAAGCACCTGAACAGGTGGCTGCTCTAAAGCAGAATCATTGCTTGGCCTAAAATGACTTTGTCTGAAGGACAAGGTCTGGTTTGTGGACCCTGCTTCCACATGCTATACATTAGCTGCAGTTGGACCCCAGGGACTTGAGCTGGGTCAGGTGTAAGATAGTAAAGAAATAGCTTGGAAATTCACCCTTTCCATCTTACTTTGAGCTAAGATTACTATGTGGGCTGCTGCTCAGCTGTTCATGAGAACTGGGCAGGACACACTCCCTTCAAATTGAGGGCTGTCTTGGCTTATAAACCTGAAATAATGGAATGGGTAGGGGATTTCATCATGTCATTAGTCAAGCTGATGTGATTTCTGTGGGGGAAGGGCTTTGTGCCTAGCAAGTCACTCCCAATTTAGAACCAATCTAGGGAAGACAGACTTATCAGAATCTAGTTAAAAGACCCCGCAGTTTACCAAGGCCTTTCTTAGTTTATTAGAAGGTGCCTGGAACCACCAATTTGGGTATTTCCTCTTCTTCAGGCCCTCAGTTCACTCATCTCAGCAAACTGACGGGCTCCATCTATAAGCCTTTCCCAGCCACTTCTCACTCTAAGAGGGCACAGCATCACAGCTAAGCATGGAGAGAAATCCTCCTGCTTGAAGGGCACAGAAAGAAGTTCTGCTCCAGCAAATGTACACATCTGGCCTCCAAGCGACTCTTCTGGGCCTTCCTCCTCAGAGGGAGTAGGAGTTCAAATAATCTTTCCCAGATCATATCACACAAGGATGTGTACGCAGTCTCTGCTTAAGAACCAGGCAATGAAGGAATAACTTATGGTCACTGATGGTGATGTTAAATAATATGCCCAAAGGTTCAAATGAGGTCAATGGATCTAAGATGATACCCAGAGCTGCATGATTACAAATAGCCAGGGATCCTCTCATTCAACCAATGCAGGACGCAATGAACCATTTATTCTTCATTTGCAATGACTGTTTTTATGTGGAGGCAAGGGGAAAATTAGGTCATATGGATTCGGGAGGAAGCGCATTGGCATTGGAGATATTGAAGTACCAAGAGCTGGAAAATTCTCTGCCAAACATTACACAAAGAGACCAGGGAGGGAAAAACATTGAAGGGAACAAATCAGAGTGGTATTGGGAAAAGCCAACTGAATGAGGACAGCGAGAATGTGCAGACTGGGATGCAGTTCCTCAAGGGTGTGGAGGGCATTCTGCAAAGATTCCTCGCTGCTGGGAGGGGCTCTGACATTACCACAGCCCTTTGTTATCAACCTGCACATTCCTGTGTAACTTTGCCTTTCACTTAGTTTCCTAAGATTATGATAGTATCTCCCAAAGGTACATTTCTGAGAGATGGAAATGCTGGCACGTAGCACTCTATCTGGACAAGGCCAAGAGGTTTCTTTTAAGGACTATACCCTCCACTGAGAACCATCTTACTGGTACATTCTCATTGTTCCCTTGATTACATATTTTTCATGTGTTGTAATTCCTCACCAATGAAACTCAACTTGATCCTTAACACTCAACTGAGTCATCAGATCAAACAGCCCCTCTCTGGTGTCAGAAAGCCATGGGCGTGTCTCAAGCACTGGAGTTTGGTTGTGTCTCTTCTTAAATCCCATGAGATCTGGGTTCTTCTTCCTTCTCTGGCTGCCCACCTTCGTGTAACTGAGGGTGAGATCTCAGAAAGAGGCAACATACACAATGTGGCTTGAGGTAACGGTCTTAACTTTTCAGGTCATAAATATGCTCACAAACCAGGAGATCTTGTACTTAATCTAAATATAAATAACCAAGCAACTCAACCCTGTTGTAAGAGCTGATCTTTGGATCACAGGAGCAGGAACAGAAAAAAAGCAGGTGGACAAGGTAAGCCGACACCAGCCCTCTCTCCTACTTTTGCCTCCTGCTCCCCAATATTGCCTGTTGGTTCCACTTCTGGACTCTTTTTGAGCCAGATCTGGAAAAACAATGGTGCTGAGAGGCCTCTGAAGACTGATGGGACAAGCACAGAGCCAGCCTCAAGAGAGGAATTTGCAATGCACGATGCAGTGTCATCAGCAGCCGTGGGGCAGCCCCTGCTTGCTGGGTCAGCCTCAAAACAAAAAGGGTACACTGTAGAGGATAATACAAAGAGGAAATCAGGCCCCCCACCCACAAATGAGGCAGGATTGAGGTCTTGGGGGCTGGGCAAGAAATCAGCACAGAGTTACAGATTAAGCCTTGCTCTGCCTAAGATGAAGTTAACCTGCTCCTGCCAGGTCCTGATGTTTAGTGAAGTGTTGAGAATTCAGCCTCGTCTAAACTCTATTATGATTGTTCTGCCCTTTATTAAGGGCCTTCAGGGTGTCGTGGAATTAGTAGGTGACTTCACATCTCATCCATACTGGATGAGGAGAAAGCAATGTCAAATTTAGCCAAGCACTTGCAGAGAGTTAACAATGCTTCAGAAGGGCTGGCAGGCCCTGCAGGCCCACTCCCTTGGGGCCCATTCAACTGTAGACCAGGGAGCCAACCCCTTCTTACTGTTCTGTGTCCCCAAATTTCTGCTGGGTATGAACACATACCGATGGCCATCCTGCCCTAAACTCACAGAATGCACAGCCCAGAGAGATCATCAGCAAGTCTGTGAAATGCTCCTGACTCACCCTCACTTCAATTATTCTAGCATTTTCAGTACCTACCAATGATGCTCATGTTTGATATTCTTATACTGCTTTTAAATAAACTTCCATACATTTTTGCTTACCTACTCTGGACAACCTTGTGAGGCAGAGAGGAACAGGTAGTGTTTTCTCCATTTTATGATTTTTTAGGATGGGGAAGCAGAGGCTGAGAGGTTCATGACCCAGGATGGCTAGGGTGATAGGCTGCGCCCTATGGAGCACAAGAACCTCTTCTGCTTTAGAGATGTAGTCTTGCTCCGTTCAGACCCAGTTCAATGCTCTCAGACTTTGTTCACCACAGAAGGAAGAGCCTATTCTGGGGGTACAGGGATAATTCACTGGACACAGGAAAAAAATACTGGAGCTTCTGTTCTTAATTTTTTAGCCCTACCTTACAAAATATTTGTGAATGTCCACACATACTCAGGATCCTCCTCTAAGGACTTCCATACCTGAGCCCAATTATATCCAACAGGGCAAAACAAAATTGTTCATCCAAAATGACAGGTACATTTTAGCCCAAAGATTGATTTATTTATTTAGAGCCTAGGTCTCGCTATTTTTGCCTGTGGAACCGCAGGCTCAAGCAATCCCCAGCCTCAGCTTCCCAGGTAGCTGGGATTACAGGCACATGCCACCACGCCCAGCTATTTTTTGGGGACTAGGTCTTGCTATGTGCCCCCAGGGATCAAACCACGATCCCTGGCCCCAGCCATGGCTTCCTAGGCTGTCACTTACAGGCATGCGCCACCATGCCTGACGAGCCCAAAGATTTAAAAGTCGGTCATTTCACCTCACTGAGTTGAATCCCAGTGGCCTAAAGGTGGACATATAAGCAGTCCCATGTTTTCCTTCTGTCACCTGTGATTCAGCTCAAATTGTCACTACAAAAAGAGACATAAAATTCTCTTTCTCTTTTCTATTCCACTCTGGTCAGAGCAGGGAATTCCTTCTGAGGGCTGTGAACAGTTGTTAGAAACAGCAGTAAGTGAAAGGAAATTTCAGTTCAACCAAAGGTGGTCTTTTAAAAAAGATAGCAGAGAAAGCATAAGCAATGGTAGTTTAGAAGTAATTGTACTGGAGGGTCCTGAGAATGGCAGTAAACACCCTGTGACACCCCATCTTTTGGGGACTGCTGGCAGGTGTGCTGCCATTTGGAGATGCATGGCCCCTGCCTATTCTAAGCTTATTTTAATAACACAACTTTAGGTTTGATTTCATCTGCGCTGACCAAAAAAAAAAAAAATTTAATATGGAGAAAATAAAGAGGGAGTCCACTTCATATTATTTACAATCAAGTCAGTGCTTATTATTTTCTTCCTCCATTTTTTTAAAAAATAATTTCCCCTTTATGTGAAATCCTTAGCTCCTTAACCCACTATCTTTCCAAAGGCATGTTGGAAGGCCCAGGATCACCACCAAAGAGAGCAGGGGGGAGAAGATGGACACATGTATTTCCCAGAAATAATCAAACGTATACTCACTGATTTATACAGGATATTCACACATGTCGAAAAAGATCTTATTTGTGGAGTGAACCCATAGTTCTCTTCCCTCTTACGGAGCACAGACAGGTGAGGTTGCCGTGCACTTGGGGAGAATGAGCAGCCAGCACATGGGTGCTTAGTGTCTTCCATGTTGGTTCCCCCTGCTCCACCCCAACTACTCTGCATTCATTAGCTATGTGGCCTGGACCAAGTTTGCTTGACTTCCATGTGTCTGCTTCCCTATCTACAAAATGATCCCATGCTCGTGTACTCCTGTGAGGATCACATGAACATATATGGAAAGCACGCAGGCAGCACCTAGTACCTAGGAAGTGTTACATGCTGGCTGTTATTAGGCTGCTTTATCCTAACTCTGTGCCTTCCTACAGTTTTCTAAGCAAGTAGCAGGACTGTTATGATAAATTAACCAGCCTGAACCACATGGATCAGGGGTGGGGAGACAACATTCGTTAGCACACTCAAGTTCTCCTCCCTCTTTTTATTTGATAAACAGACTTCACAGAGAAGGGTGCTCTCTTGGTTGCAAAAAATAGTCTCGTGGCACAGTAGTTTCAGTAGTAGAGAGGACAGTTGCCAGTTCTCAGCAATAGAGCAAAGCCAGTATGACTCTGGCTTATCTCCCACAGACCATTCACTGTTAGCCCAGGTCCTCTGCTCCTGCCCTGAGCTTCTGCAAACTTCCTCCACCTTCCATGTAGGGTTAGGCTTCCTGGAGCTATTTCCTGGCACCACATGCCAGGGTTTCCCAGCCTCTACCAAGGCAGATTCCCCAAGAAAATGGAACCCAGCTAAAAGGTAGGTAGGAAGCTTACTCAAAGTAATTCATACCAGACAAACCTCTAGGAGAGAGCTTTTACTTATAAGAAAAACAACCAGAAACCCATTAACTATAAAGTTTCTTATTTGTAAAATAGCAAGGAGGGAAATTTTATCACTCTTTTCTCTCCAAAATTCTAATCTTTTTAAATTCTAACTTCGCTTTAGAAAACAGGGAAACAGGAACAAGTGTCATATAATCCTTTTACAATAAGTATGAGCTACTCTTTGGCTACCAGGTTTAGCTTGGTGTAGGGAAACCACTGACTCAATTCCTCAGAGACAAACTTTCTTCCCCGAAGTCCCAGGTAGAGGCTACCCAGTGATACTGCTAGTTTCTGGTCTGAGCTCAGATCATGTGATCTACCTACTGCCAGGAGGATTACCCACTCTGAAATTTACTTCTCAGTATTCCTGGACTAATTAATCTTGTAATAACATGAGAACTGAATGAAACACATTGACATGGGCCTCAGCTAGTAAAAGAGCCTGGCTTTATCATGTTTGTAGAGTTCTTCTGGTGCCCTGAGGGCCTTGTTCATTATTGTGGGTCTTACCTTTCCCATTGACTGATTTGCTTTCTCAGGGATTTGGCTTTGGGAGAGGTTCAGAACACTGGACACAGGGTGTAGGGATGGGTAGCTTTGGAATCTCAGGGTAGTCAGTGGGCCCAGGCTAAGGTTCTGAGTTCTGGAGATCAGGACTCCTTAAAGTAAGCAAGTTACTAAAGACCTACAATTCCGGGCAAGGGCCTGAAAGAAATTAGGCTATACTATTAAATCATAGTGTTAAAGTAAAATAGTGCTGATATTTGCAGACAAATACAGAGAAAGGCACTCACTTGCTAAAAGAGGCATACTTGAGATCATCTCATGCGATGAATGTATAGTCACCACAAGCTGGGTAAGAAGAGTAAGGCAGAGGTAAAGAAAACAGAAGAAGCCAACAGGAATTCTGCCTCATCTGTAAGTAGTTTTCTAGAAGGGATCCTAGAAATGGTCACGAGAGAATCTGTTCTATAGCAAAACAGAGTTGAGGCTTTGGACTTCCTTTCTGTTGAAAGGTATTCCAGCTCCCCCCCCCCCCCCCATGAGAGCTGGGGACCTATGTGAGGTCTGTGAGCTTCCCTCATATCTTGACAGTGCTCTGGCTGTACCCATGCAGACATTTCACAGCTGGGAGGGAAAGGACTGGAGGGGAAGTCAAGTTTGGACGGCCTGAGTTAGAGCATGGGTGCTGGCAGTGACTCAGTCTCTTGCCCATTGTCCTTCTGTAATGGAGGCCCATTAAAGTGTCTCAGAAATATCCAGCAGATGTTCACCAATTTTATAGTTAGGTGGAAGTTGACCCACAGGAAGTAAAAGGGAGAGACAGTGTCACGTGGCTGGTGAAACCTGGAAGTAGTTGAAAGAGAGCTGCATTCACCTACAGCCCTGCCTCTTCCCAGGAGCATGGAAGGTGTTTCTAAGCAAAAGCCTACGCCCTCCAGAACATCAGTGGAGAGAAGACAAGGACCAATTGTGGAGAAAGAAAGAATGTCAGCAGCCAACCGAGTCAGCTGAAATTCTGGGCAGTGATGACAGATGTGCACACAGCCCTACGGCCTAACCCTGGCAGAAGTGCCAATCCTATTCCCTCCCCCTCCGCCACCATGACTCATCGACTTGTTGGCACTTGATGGCTGCACCTGAGTGGCAAGGGCAGGACGGGTTTTGGAGTCTTGCAGTTTTCAAAGCATTCTGAAAGGGGGTGGAATTTGGGGATCGTTCTTGCTGAAATCATTTTTTAGCTATTAATAAGAGAGCCCCACATGAGCATTTTCCGTTTTGTACCTCAGTGAGGACCCTGTGGGACCTGGGCCCTCCATAGCACCATCCTGCCCTATTTTTCAATATGAAAACAGAGGGTGGCCCATTTTTATTGCCCATGCCCCTTCCATGCTTGCACTACAGGATACCTCCTGGAGAGTGTCTAAATTTAAAAAAAAAAATCACCACGGAATTTGTCTGAAAAATGAGCATAGGTTTCAGGAAGTTTCAGAAAGAAAATAGGGAATTCTCCACGGTGTCCATATTGTGTGGCACAGAATCACGTCAGCGCCCACCACCTTCCCGTAAGGTGCATTAGGATGCAGACTAGCAGGGTGGTTTCCTTCCTTTCTATTCCTGGGATAACAGCAGCGCAGTCTTAAAATCTGATAGTTAAAGACTCATATCTACTATACATCCTGAACACTAACCAGTCTCTGACTGCATCCCTATCACCCCAATTCTTCTGCTCCAGCCTCATGCAGGCACCAGGATACTGGCTGACTGATTTCAGAGAAGGGGGTGCAATAGCCCACAGACTCAGGCAGCAGGGAGGTGGGCATAATGAACAGGCCATTCAGACTCTGTTCAGACCAATTCTGAACCAGCAACATGTCGCAGGTTAAAATGACACAAACAACAGTGTCCTGTAGAGTTGTGAGCCGTGCAGGGAGCCTACCTTCCCTGACAGAGCTCAGTGCTGAGGGCTATTCTGTGGGGCAGCCTATGAACTGCATCCTAGGAGGGTGGCTTCAGCGGGGAGGCAGTCGGGAGGCTTTTTTAATGATAGACACCCAGTATTTTAGATCCCAAAGAGGTGCTCCATCAAGATGCCCATGTTGGTTCGACAAAGCACCAAAGCTGGTCTGTGCCAATACAGTGGGTGTGGGAGGGGCAGGCTCATCCCTTCCAGGTTGAGAGCAGCCACACAGACCTGCTGGCTCAGCATCTATATCACATAAGACAGCACGGGAGAGATGTTGGCTCAACAGACAGAGCAGAACCTCCAGTGTCACGGAAGCCAGGCTGGTGTGCCTCGGGTAAGAAGGCAGGCAGAAGAGCACACCATCCCACAGCAGCCTGCTCAAGCCAGAGACAGAGGTGGAAGGCACGAGGCTCTGTGTCCCACGCAGATATAGCTAGTGTGGGATTTCCACTGTCCCATCTTCCTACCCCTAGATCCCTCACAGGAAATGACAACATAGGGCATTGGTGATGTCTCTCTTCTCTCTGCAGGTGCTACAGAGTGAAATGTCTTCTGCCACACCAATCCCCATGAACAGGGCCCTTCTTTTCATGGGACTCTACCTGTCTGGGACAGACACCTTCTCCCTTTTGACACATCTGCTCTCTCCTAACCACTGCAGAAGAGAGTCCTACAGGAAGCCCTCTGGCCCACCCTCCAGTCAGAAAACAGGGAAGGGAAAGAAAAACTCAGAAACCTGAAGATTGTTTGGAATTTATTCTCTTAAATAAGAACGGTAACATTTGTTAAAAAAAAATTAAAAGCACAACACCTTAGTTTCACAGTAACAGCAAAAACAAAGTTACACAATTAAATTAAAAAACTCACAAAGAAACACACCAAAAACAACAGCACATGTTAAAAACAAGGGCAAAATAAAGACGCAAGGGAAGGCCAGAAGTGGACAGGGCTGTGGTCCCTGGCTCAGCAACCCTGCCCTCCTTTTTTGTCCCACAGCCCTCCTCACACCCATCTTTACCTTTGTCCCAAGCTGAATGACCCAGGAAAAGTGAACCCCTTAAGTTACTAGTCAGAACTTCAAGGCCATGATGAGGGACCTTAGAGGAGGAACGAGAAATGTCCCATTGTCCTACAGAGAGACACTAAACACCAAGAGACAGCAGAAAGTTGAACTCACAAGTGGAACGCAGACAGGGAGAAGGGGTGTCTGCTTCTCTGAGGTATTCTACAAGTACAGAATCCCTGCTTTCTTAGTGTGCTATGAATTGACTTTCTGAATGGGTGTGTGTTTATTGCTCATTTTCTGAGCTACTCACCCCCCAGGTCTCCCTATCTCAGGTGTGCTAGGTTACACAGCTCCTCCCGGATCCTGCCCAGAGCACAAGATCAGGCCAGGGGCCTGGTTCCCCATGTAAAGGCTCCTTTGGCTTCCAGAGCCAAGGAACAAGAAGCTTTAGAAACAGTTTCATTTATTATCATTATTTAGATCAAAACATATAAATATCTACTTTGTACACATGAAATTAAACCTATATAAATATATATGTATTCACACATCACCATGACTCTTGGGATGGGGCTGGGGAGATATGCTGGATTGTAAATTCTCTTTGCTCTACTTATAGGTTTTCCAGCACTGCCTACTGGGGAGGAAGGGATTTCAAAGCAGTGAAGTCTTTCTAATTTCCTCCTGACCAGCAGGACTCCCGGGACCTGCATGGGATTCTGTGGATGTGCGGCTCTCTTAGCTGCTGTGGGAAATGTCTGCATTTCTTAATGGCCCATTCAGCAGCATAAATATGGAGCCTACTACTGTGACCGCAGGGGAGTGTCTGGGGACACAAGGGTACAGATGCCTGCAGAGGCAGACCTGGTTACTACTAGGCAGCCATTTTATAGGACATCTTTTCTGTAAACTGACAGATAACTCTGTCATCTGTACTGAGAGGAAAACTCTTCTCTTCCTTTCTGATGGTATCCCACAGCCTTCATGTTTCATTTTCCCCTATCTGTTATATGAGATGTAAAGGAGATTTCTTTGGACAAATAAAAGGACTGGAAAAATTGAGAAGCTCGTAACCAAGGGAAAGCACTCCATTTGGGGCTCTTTCTCTGCCTGTTACTGCAAACATTTTCTTAAAATCAGGGTCCGTACTATGCGGCAAGGCTAACACAGTCTAAGAGGAAGGCACCTTTAGAGCCAGGTGCACTAATCCATAGCAGTTATGTCTAAGAGGTTTGGAAACAAAGCATTTACAGTTTTGACAACAGAAAAAAAGAGCTTCTAGAGCGAATGCACATTACAAATAAAAGTACTGTAAACAATGTCCTGCAAACGCTCAATTAGGAAGCAGTTACAGATGAGGAGCCGGAGAGAGACAACACGGTAAAGCAGGCCTGGGTAGGTTCTTTCAGCTTGTGGATGGTGTTTGTTTTTTAGACAATAGCAGTAAGTTTGGCATAAGGGAGAAGAACATAGGCGCTAAGAGAGAGATAGGACAAATGAGAGGAGGTGCAGAGTCAAGCCCCGCAGGGTCAAGAGCCAGTGTGGCTCAGGCTCCCTACTCCTCTAGGAGTGTGCCTCGGGGAGGGTGGCTTATGTGTACATGGAATCAAGCTCATTCCTTCACAGCCTTTTTTTGTTTTTGTCTAGAGTGCAGTGGAAGAGACGTACCATGGATCGGGGTTAATGACTGTTGCTGTGATACACTGGGGACCCCTGAAACACCTGAGTTTCCCCCCAAGTTTCTCCAAAGAAAACTCTCGTTAACCAGTCACTTACAATTGGTTAGAGGTTTGAAAAAGGAAATCCTTAGGGGCAAAAGAAATCTGTTTCATGATAGCTATGAAATATTGCCCATAATTCTGTTCCTTTTCTACAGAGGCTAGCAAACATTAAGAGACTGTGACAGGGAGATGCAGATGCTCTGGAGTATGTTTGGACTCAGCAGTTCCAGAAGCTTCAGGCCCTAGGCTTGCTGGGCTTCCCACTGCTAGAGCATACCCAGGCCTGTCCCATTCCCATTCGGGGTTCAAGCTGTGATGCCCTCATGATCTAAGAGGAAGGCACCTTTAGAGCCAAGAACCAAAGGTGTTCCCCAGTTCCTCATTCTTCCCTGAATTGCTTCTTGAACCATACTGCCAGCTCTTATCTTCCTTCCCTGCTTTTCACAGTACTTTTCTCCTTTTCTATAGGACCCTTAATTCTTAAGAACTTAGGAAATTCTGGAATCAGCATTTTAGGAGTTGTAAGTGGCAAAAAGAACCAGATGGGAAAGTGAACCAAATCAGCTTGCCTGGAATGACCTGAACTTCATTGTATTTAATTCTTTAAGAATGTTCTACACTTTATACCCACAAAAGGGAAGTTTAATTTCTTTGAGTTGTTTTACTGCGTAACCAGATTGCTAGAAAAATCCATCTCTGCTGGAATATGGCTCAGGCTTGCTAAAGGTGCAGTTCTTACCTGGACATTCGAGAGCACGAATTTGGAGTCTATCTAGGTTCCCTTGGTTAGTTTTCTCTGCCAGCATATCCCCCTGAGGCTGAGAGGGTCACGGGGCTGTTAGCACTTCATGAGAAAGGGAGACTACAGGGACCTTCAAGGCTATGAGAGTTTCAAAGTCACCTGTGGTTTAAATGCTGCTATAAAATGTCAGTCCAACCTGCAGGACACATCAGGTGCCTCAGGTCAACAAGGGCATGTGCAGCAGCAGGAGGGGGGTCACCTGGCTCAGCTGGGTTCTCTGGGTCTTGGCCACCAACGCCCTGCACCCAGGGCAAACTTCCCTACCCTGGGCATTCTCCCTCTCCCTGAAAGAGCACCTTTCACTAGCTCTTAAGCACAGGGCAAGAAGCAACTATGGGACCCTCTCATTTGAAGGCCACGCAGATAATTCTGTTTTCTCCCATCATAGAAAATCCACTAACAACCTCTTCGCCACAGCTTCTGGCATTAGCTGGTAATCTTTCTTTAGTTTTTGCATGGGACTTTTATTGAGTTTGTAAATGGCTACTTGAGATCTATTTGCTTTGAACAAGCGGAAAGGTGTGACAGAAAGAAACACAGCCCTGTGTGGCCTTTGCCTCTTGGTTGCACAGTGGCCCTGGGGCTGTGAACTGTCAAGTGCATCAGGACCACCCAGAATTTTGTGAGACTGGGGACACACCTGAGAAGCTGGTCTGACATGGGGAGAACAGCAGCCACTTTAAGGAAATGGGCAACACTGTTCTTTCTGACAAGCCTGGAGCCCAAGAGCCTGTCTCAGTCCTGTCTTGCCAAGACCAAGGCTTGTGTCATTCAGCTCCTGACACAAGAAAATGGTTAGCGGATGGGAGATAATGTAGAACATGTTCAGTGGTTACAAGTCAAGTAGAAGAGCAGTGTCAGCTTAGACACCTAAATAGGGAATGGGATGCAAGGATTTCCCATTAAGGAGAACACATATCCAGGTCATAGGGCCTCATCACAATCCCATGCTGTCAAGGAGTCCAAAATGAAGAATGACAAGAAGGCCCTGCCACTGGAGTCTCACTGGGGACACAGGGGTCAGTGATGGAAGCATCCTGCTGTGACCTCTTGTGTAACTAGAAAGGGCCTGCTCCAACCACCCCATGTGTTTGCTAGGTGTAGGCAGGCCCTGGGGTGACAGCGATAATACTGGAGGCTTTGACAGATGTCACTGCAGCTCGGGTGACACTGCACCTTTGGCGGGCGCCCCTACTGGCTCACAGTCTGCCAGTGAAACTCCCCTCTGATCTGTACCAGCACCTCCGACAGGCCATAGAGAAAGGGGACTCCGAATGCAAGCAGTTGGCACATGAAAAAGGAGTCCAAGGGGTTTTGGGCCACTTGATGCCCAATCGAAGAAATGTTGCTTTGGAGGTGCTGGCTCATCCCCTTGGCCTTGTCACAGAGGCCAAGAGAGTGACGCGCCACCCAGCCAAACAAGGAAGTGAGGCTACCTGGGGTTCTCTCGGCGGGGCTGGCGACAGCGTTGGCCCGTCCATTTGTGTCCACAGTGGGGCCATCCGGCAGTGGTCCTCTGGCGTCCTAGAAAAATCCATGAGGAAAGAGGAGTGGCTCTAACTGATGTGCCCAGTCCTTAAGAGGCCACAGCACCTGCCTGGTCTGCTGGCTGCCTTCACCAGTCAGCTCAGGGCTGTGTGGCTCACTCAAGAAATCACTTTCCAAAAATCCATGAAGTCCCAAGAGTCAAACTCCAGTCTCCTGCCCCCCCCCACCCCATACATCCCCTCTGCAGCCAGCAGAAAGCTCTAGAAGAAGCATCAGTCAGCCTGCACTCAGACCAGGCGACACCTCAGAGTAAAGGGAGCACCGAGTTTGTCCCCACAAAAGTTAGTTGTTTTCATTAAAAGGTAAGAAGGAAAACAGGTTCACAGAAGAGTAATTCATAGAATAAAGAGTTGAAGGAACTGGCAGGCAGAGAAGATTATTTACAGCCCAGACCCTTCTCAGGTTGTCCTCTCAGAAAGATGCTTATTTTTAGGAGCTGGGCATGGTGGTGCACGCCTATAATCCCAGTGCTGGGAGACTGAGGCCAGAGATCGGGTTCGAGACTACCTGGGGCAACATAGTGAGAAGTAGTGTCCAAAAGATAACTGGGTGTGGTGGCACATGCCTGTAATCCCAGCTACCTGGGAGGCTGAAGCTAGGGATCACTTGAGTCCGTGGGTTTGGGATAACCCTGAGTAACAAAGGGAGACCTAGTCTCTCAACAACAACAACAACAACAAAAAAAAGGATGCTTCTTCTACAGAGTGAGCAGAAGGGGCATAGGGCCTGCTGCCACCAGTTCCCAAATCTGACTTAGATAGCATGAGGCACATTCCCTTAAGGAAACAGATTATTTTCAAAAAGTTGGCTACTCCCCCAAACTGGATGGCAACCAATCTCAGCCCTTGTCACTCAATGGACAGGCAGTTGGGCTCTGTGGCCTCGGCCTAACCTGTCACCTCACTGAAATGGTGCCTGCTGCTTCTCCTGGCCCTCAGATCCAACAGCATTACCTTTCCGGAGAGCGCAGCCACGGCCGGTCTCTTCCTCTGAGCAGAGCCAGAGAGTCGGTAGCAGTAGTGCGGCTTGCAGTAGAATTTACCTGTAGGCAGCAAGAGGCAGCAGGAGTAAGACCACAATCCTGAGCATGACTCCCTGGCTTAGGACACTCCTGTCCATCCCTTCTCTCCACAAGGTGCCATTACCACAGTTCCAGTTTTCTCCAGACCCAGAGACCTGACCTACGAGGTCCTGTCCCTCCCTATAAACTTTGATTCCACCCGCCTCTCCCCTCTGCCTGAAGGGGGGTTTCCTTTGGGTCTGTGAAGGCCATTGAGTCGTCACCCAATCAGTGTACAGAGCAAAGATGTGAGGCTTGCATGGCAGGGCCAGCAAACAAAGTGGCAGTGTGTACAGAACAAAGACATGGTCACATGAAAAGCTGGGAGTAGCATTTCTGGGGAAACCGAGAATGACTACAGTGTGGGATGGAGGCGGGAAGGCTGCAGTGTTAACTGTGATGGGACCCCCTTTCGTACCACGAACCACAAGCCAGTGCTGGTCAATCAACAGCTCATGATCCCTGGGTAGGTCATGATCAGTTTTAAAAACAACACAAAACCAAACCAGAAAGTTCAGGAACAGATTAAGACTGCAAAGAACAGAATAAAAAGCATTAGAGAACATTGTGGTGTCACCAGGGTTAAGTATTACTTCTCACAGAATCCAGCTGTGTTCCATGTGCTTCCTGGGTCCTAATGTGACATGGATTTCCTGCTGGGAATGTGGTCAACATTTAAAATACACTGATCTGGGTTTTCCCCATGACACTGAAAGTGTCATTCATTCACAGTAAGTCATCCCCCCCCAACGATTTATTTACTCCCACTTAAGAACTGAGGACGTTGAAAACTAAATGACAGGCTCCATTATAAAACTACTGAAATAGGAGTTATCCCAATTTTATCATTCCTGCTCCTTTGACAAACAAGCTTTTTGTTCTCAAAGTTAAAAGAGGACCTAATCAGAAAAACAATGGAAAAGATCAACGAAACCAAGAGCCCAGTTTTTGAAAAGCAAACAAGATTTACCATTTACTAGATTAAATCAGAAAAACAGAGCTAAGACTAATGAAAGAGATGTTACAATTGAAACCACAGAAACACAAAGGATCATAAAAAACTACTGTGAACAATTTCCCAGTTGACTCCTACATAGCACTGAGATGATGGGTCCTTGTCTACAACTCAACAACAAAAAAAAGCAAACAATCCAACATAAAAATTAGAGTTTTCAAAGAATAAAGACCAAAGCCAACAGGTAGATGAAAAGGTGCTTAATGTAACTAATCATCAGGGAAGTGTAAATCAAAACCAGAATTGCCAACTCACACAGCTGGATGGCTATCTTCAAAAGACAAGAGCACATGGGGGAGGTAATTATGAAATGGCAGCGAGGATGGAGTAAAGGGACCCTTGTGCACATCTAGCAGAAATGCAAACTGGTGCAGCCAGTATGGGAAGTAGTATGAAGGAAGCTCAAAAAGTTAAAACTAGAACTTCCCTATGAGCTATTAATCCTATTTCTTTATAAACACACAAAGAAGCAAAAACTAGGATCTCATAGAGACATCTATAGTCCCACATTCCCTGCAGCATTATTCACAATAGCCAATGTATGAAATCAACTAAGTGCTCCTCCAAAAATAAATGGGTAGAGATGATGGATAGAGATATATATTTTACATAAAGACATTTTATATACTTATATGCAAATGTTATCTATAGTGGGATATTATTCAACCAGGAGAAAGAAGGAAATACTGCCATTTGCAAGATGGATGGACCTTGCAGGCATATGGGAAGGGAAAAGTCAGACAGAGAGAGACATAAAATCTCCCTTAAATGTGGAATCTATAACTCAAAACCAGAGAGAAGAGTGGTGGTTACTAGGGACTATAAGGTGGGAGAAATGGGGAGATACTGATCAAAGAGTATACACTTTCAATTATAGGAATAACAAGTTTGAGACCTGGCATATAGCATGGTGAGTGCACAATACCATATCTGATACTTAATAGTGCAAAAGAGTAGATTTTATATGTTCTCACCCCTCCCCCCCCAAAGGAAATGTTAACTCTATGTGGGATGGAGTTGACAGCTAATACTTCCTGTAATGTAATCACTTTGCAATCTATAAATGTCTTACTGTGAGTCAATCAGAGCTCAGTGAAGTCCGGTTGTTTAACTGGATCATTTTTTTGCAGACGCAAAAGAAAAAATAAGGAAACCTTGATGTTACTAAATCTCTTCCTTCAAAGTAACTGCTTTGTCTTCTCTTTTATCTGCATCCTTCCCCAACGCTCAATAAATCTTTTAGAAAAACACAGTTTATGGGTTTTCATAAGTACAAGCAATATTCATATACACGAGATACTTTCAGAAACAGAATTTCCCACTAGGTGCTAGCAGCTAACTGGCACTGGAAGACACCATCATAACTATTGATAGGACTTGATTGGCAAAGACTGCGGCCAATCTCAACCCACAAGGGGAGGGACTTTTTCAGCTTGGACAAAAATCTAATTTTACAATCTATAATGAGCCATTTTACTTTTGTGAAATTTATGTTCTGATATTTTCAAACTTTATTGATTTGCCAATAATTGATACAACTAGGTCATTTCTGAGGTCATTTCATACCTCATTGCCTCCATTTCTGCACAGGCAGATCACTGATGATGATCTCGAGGATCATCATCAATGCCCCCTCACCCCAACTCCCTCTGGTAACCAGCACACTTTTCACAGCTTCTAAAAATTCGTTTTGTTGTATTTCATCAGTTTATGTTCTTGGTTGTTTATATTCTGCAAGTGAGTGAAACCATGCAGTAGCTGTCTTATACTTTCTGACTTATTTCAATTAATACAATCACCTCAACAGTCATCCATTTTGTACCAAAAGGCATTGTTTCATCTATTTAAAATAGTATCAACTAAGTCGGCGGTTGCTGGGTATTTAAGTTGGTTTCATGGTCTGACTTCTGTAACTGGTGCTTTTATGGACATAGAATACAGATTCTCTTGTATTTGTGCTTTCATATTCTTTGGACAAATATTAGAAGTGTATTGCTCATCGTACAGTATTTCCACTTTAACTTTTTAAAAGGATTCTCTGCACCATTTTCCATAGAGGCAGTATCACATAACATTCCTACCAATGGCGGGTGTGATCCTTTTCCTTCACATCCTCACCAACATATTTTGTAGTCTTTTTTTTCTATTTTCTTTTTGATATGGGCCATTCTCACAGGGGTGAGGAAATATTTCTTTGTGTTTTAATTTGCCATTTCTCTTATAACAGATGAAACTGAACATTACTTCATAGGCCTATGGGCTACCTGAATGCTTTCTTCAGAAAAATGTCTAATTAGGTCTTTGACTTTTTTTTTTTTCTTCGTTGTGTGTGTGTGGTTGTTGAGCAATATGAATTCTTTATATATTTTGGGAAAAATTTTCTTGTCAGACATATGATGTGCAAATATCTTCTCCCAGTTCATAGCCTTTCTGCTTCCGCGGTGGTTTCTATTGTGGTACGAAAGTTTTTTAGTTCATTTATTTTTGCTTTTATTTAGCTTGCCATTGTAGCTGTGTCCCCAAATATAACTCAGCAGTTGATGTCCAGGAGCGTATTACCTATTTTTCTTGTATGTATATTATGGTTTTATATTTATTTATTGATTGATTGATTGATTGATTTTTTTTATGAGACTAGGTCTCGCTATTTTTGCCTGTGGAATTCGCAGGCTCACATTGCCTGGGGTACCACAGACTCAAGCAATCCCCAGCCTCAGCTTCCCAGGTAGCTGGGATTACAGGCGTGCACCACCATGCCCAGCTATTTTTTTGGGACTAGGTCTCGCTGTGTTGCCCTGAGTGGGACTCAAACCGTGATCCTTGGCCCCAGCCGTGGCTTCCTAGGATGCCACCTACAGACATGTGCCACCATTGTATCCATTGTATAGTCATGGCTCATTTGTTAAAGATTAACTTCATATTTGTATGACTTTATTTTTATTTTATTTCATCAGTCTATGCTTCTATTTTTTTGTTTTCAAATACCATACTGTTCTGATTACTTTGTTGCTTAGTATAGTTTGAGGTCAGGGATTGTAATACTGCCTATTTTTCTTCTCTTTTTTGTTTACATGGGGTCTTTGTTATTGCATACAAATTTTATAACTGTTTATTCTATTTTCACAAAAAAAGTCACTGGAATTTCAATAGGTACTACACAGAATCCATACATTGTTTTGGGTTATATGGTCATTTATACAATGATAATTCTTCCAAACCATGAAAATGGAATATTTTCCAATTTCTCTGTGCATCTGGTTTTATTTCCTTTGACAGTGTCTTACAGCTTTTAGTACTTCATCCCTTTGTGGTTTATTCTCAACTATTATATGCTTTTTAGTGTGATTGTAAATGGGGCGATTTTCTTAATTTCTCTTCCTTCTCATTGTTTCCATATAGAAATGGCAAGACATTTTTATGTACTGATTTTGTATCCTACCTTTTTACTGTTTATAATTTACTATTTCTATAAATTGTTTTGGCAATATGTTTGGATTTTCTATGTATATAGAGCATCTGCAAATAATGATGGTTTTACTGTTTTTCTTTTCCAATTTGGAGTTCTCTTATGTATTCTTTCTTGTCCAACTGTTCTGGGAAAGACTTCCAACACTATGGTGAAAAGCAACAATGAGAGTGGATTGCCTTGTCTGGTTCTTACTTTCAGTTTTTCACCCATGAGAATGATATAGGCTGCAGATTTGTCATATATAGTCTTACTATGCTGAGATAAGTTCCTTTTTCTTATTTTATTGAGCTTTTATCATAAATGGGCATTGAGGCCAGGCATGGTGGCACATGCGTGTAGGTGGCAGCCTAGGCAGTCATGAACGGTGTCAGGGATCACGGTTTGAGTCCCGCCAGGGGCACGTAGTGTGACCTAGTCCCAAAAAATAGCTGGGCATGGTGGCGCATGCCTGTAATCCCAGCTACCTGGGAAGCTGAGGCTGGGCATTGCTTGAGTCTGTGGTACCCCGGGCAATGTGAGCCTGCAGTTCCACGGGCAAAAATAGTGAAGACCTAGTCTCCAAAAATGAATGAATGAAATGAATGAATGAATGAGTGAATGAATGGGCATAGAATCTTTTTTTGTTGTTGTTGTTGAGACTAGTCTCGCTATTTTTGCCTGTGGAACCACAGGCTCATGTTGCCCGGGGTACCACAGACTCAAGCAATGCCCAGCCTCAGCTTCCCAGGTAGCTGGGATTACAGGCATGCGCCACCACACCCAGCTATTTTTTGAGACTACGTCTCACTGTGTTGCCCCGAGTGGGACTCGAACCTCGATCCCTAGCCCCAGCTGCTTCATAGGCTGAAGCTTACAGGCACGAGCCACCGTGCCTGGCTCGGGCACTGAATCTTACTGAATGCTTTTTCAATATCTATTGAAATGACATATGATTTTTTTTTTTTGAGACTAGGTCTTGCTATATTTTTGCCTGTGGAACCGCAGGCTCTCGTTGCCCGGGGTACCACAGACTCAAGCCTCAGCTTCCCAGGTAGCTGGGATGACAGGCGCACGCCACCATGCCCAGCTATTTTTTTGGGACTAGGTCTCGCCACGGGCTCCAGGCGGGACTCAAACTGTGGCCGTGACATATGATTTTTAACTTTATGTTGATGATGTGGTGAATGACACTGATTGATTTGTATGTACTGAATGAACCTGTATCCCTGAAATGAATCCCACTTGGTCATGATGGATGATTCTCTTAATATATTAATATTAATATATTCTTTTGTGTTGTTCTTTGTGGTTTTGGAATCAAGGTAATATTGGTCTTTGGGAGCTTTCTCCTCTTTTTAATTTTTTTGAAGAGTCTGAGGACAGGTATTAGAGATCTTCTTTGAGAATTTGGCAGAACTTACTAGTGAAGCTATCTAGATCTGGGCTTTTGTTCTGAGGGAGACTTTTGATTATTCTTTTGATTTCTGGCTTTTGATTGATTCACACAGCTATCCATTTCATCCTAGTTCAGTCTTGAAATGTTGTTTGATTCTACAAATTTTTCTATTTTTTCTAGGTTGCAATTTACTTGCATACAGACATTCATACTAGTTTCTTATTTTTCTTCTTCCTCTTAGGAAAAAGATTATAGATTTGTAGCTTCAATTTCCAAAATTCCTCCACTCTGCCAGCTTAAGAGTACTTAGTGTATTTTTTATTTGTTCTCATTTTACTCGGTGTCTCCCTTTTCCCCTCAATATCTTCAATTTCTGTAGTGAAGAACTACCTTTGTTCCTGGACCTCTTTTCTGAGATCCTTAAGCTGACTTTCTGTGTTTGATTGCCCTTCTAGGACTCCACTAAAATTTTTTATGATTGTTATTCTGCAATCTTTGTCTGTTTGGTTCTCAAATTCTGTGTTCATATATAGGATATATGAACATATACAGGTCTCTTTCAAGTTTCTCTTTCAGCTTTTCCTCCTTTTGCTTAGATGTAGGCATGTTGCCTTATTTGTGATTTTTAGTGGTTTTGGGTGTTTTTTTGTTTGTTTATGCATTTTTTTTTTTTTTTTTGAGACTAGGTCTCACTATGTTGTCCGGAGTAGTCCTGATCCCATGGACTCAAGTGATCCCCAGCCTCAGCCTCCAAGGTAGCTGGGATTACAGGCGCCCACCACTGTGCCTGGCTGCTTTTTCAAGACCAGGTCTTGCTTTGTTGCCCGGGGTATTCTCTAACCTGCGAACTCAAGTGATTCCTGGCCTCTTTTGCCTCCCAGGGCTTGGATTACAGACATGCGCCACCATGCCCAGCTGATTTGTTTTTTCTTCTGATTAGGGGCACTGCTTTTAGTTTTGTTCATTTCTCTTCTTTGTTTAGTTTGGTTGTATAGGGAGAAGAAGTCCATAGACTTGGTCTCACTCTTGGTAGGGAAAGAGGATTTTTCAGATGGAGAGATTCATACAACCTCTTCTCCCTTTCCTTCAAAGCAAGCTCTGATCACTTCAGGGATTCTACATTTTGGGGTCTTGCCTTCTTGCCACTCGTTTCTGTGGCACTCAGCAGGTCTTTCTTTTTGCTCTCTCTCTCTCTACCAAATCTCCCAGCAAGGAGAAGGGAAGGATGTTCCACCTCCTCTTTTACTGGAAAGACTCACTACAACCAACCAACCAACCAACCCATGTGCCACTGAGTTTGTTTGGCTGCCTGGAATGGCCTTGGCCCTGGCCTTATCAACCTTTGCTGCTCCCTGTGCTACCCCCACTGTGACTGCCAACCTCAGTGCAAAATATGTGTGAACTAGTCCCTGGTAGCTGGTAGTGAATTGGTGAAACTTCTGTTTCTCCTATTTGTACTCAGGAAGAGGCTTATCAAAACCTCCCTATTCTATTATTTATTTATTTATTTTTTGAGACTAGGTCTCGCTATTTTGCCCGTGGAACCTCATGCTCACATTGCCTGGAGTACCACAGACTCAAGCAACCCCCAGTCTCAGCTTCCCAGGTAGCGGGGATTACAGGTGCACGCCACCACATCCAGCTATTTTTTTGGAACTAGGTCTTGCTACAGGCCCCAGGCAGGACTCAAACCATGATCCCTAGCCCCGGTCGCTTCATAGGCTGAAGCTTACAGGCATGAGCCACCATGCCTGGCCAAAACCTCCCTATTCTATAATGTTGGCAGAGTCTTCCTTTTGTGAGTACTAGTCAAGATAAAAAGAATAAGCACTTGATCATATGTTACTTTTTTGTCTGTTTTTTAATTTATTTAATATATTCAATTCTTTAATTGTCTTAAATTCTCCCATAACCATGTGAGTCTGATGGATGGGACTATCATACCATGTATTTTCTCACCAAAAAAATGAACAAATGATCTGAGCTGTTCAATCAGAACACTCCTCTGCCCACCCACCTAGCTCACCCCACCCCAGGATATGCTCTAGAAGTGGCACATGCTAAGTCAGGTTACCAGACCTACTCCAGGGGATTATTATGTGAAAGAGAAGGGCCAACTTCTTTCTGAGGCAGTTACCTGGAAGGAAGATGTAAATATAATGCTTAAATTTTAATGTGCTTTCTACCACTTGTCTATTAATAGTATCAGAAAACTATGATCAATTACAGCTACTTTCCTTTCTTCTAATTTTTTTTTCTGCATTGATTTGTCTTTTTCTACCAAAACAGAATCCAATCAACAGGTAGCCTACCAGGGAATCCTCATTGAACTGTGCTATGGAAACTTAAATTTATAAGGGAAATAGGCTTAGGTTTCAGAAACAAGTTCCACAAATCTAGCCAAAAGGTAATTTTTCAAGAAAACTCCAAAGAAGGCAGTACAACATGATAGAAGGAACAAAAACAGGGAAGTCAGATCTCGGTTTCTACATTGATTCCATCACTCAGTAGGTATTTGAACTATTTAGCCTCTTGGTACATGTTTCTTCATGTGGAATTTGGAGATATCACTATCTCATAGGTTGAGATGAGTGTGACTGATACATTCCAAATGCTGTAGGTGTACAATTCATGCTTCTCCTGACATCTTCCCAAACTCAACTTGGTAGTATTTTTTACTTTGTAGATCAAAAACAAAAAAAGCTAATTTCTACCTAGCATTTATTGTGTGCCAAATACTATATGAACTGCTTTACATATATTGATTGATCATCATTTATAAATTGTCAAAATAACCCAATGAGGTGGTGTTATCTATTCACCCATATCCAGTTGAGGTACAGAAAGGCTGAGAAGAGTCAGGCATAGTGGCGCATGCCTATAATCCCAGCTACGCAGGAGGCGGAGGCTAGGAATCACTTGAGTCCACAGGTTTGAGACTACCCTGGGCAACATAGTGAGACAAAGAAAGAAAGAAAAGGAAGGAAGGAAGGGAAGGAGGGAGGGAGGGAGGGAGGGA